>JAEANM010006979.1:0-18133 GCA_017656035.1 Myanophis thanlyinensis
GGATGCAATAAGGGCGGAGAAGTGAGAACGCTTCGCCACCCTTATCGCCACTAAATACGTCCTAATATAGGCTCGCAAAAGAGTTCGCAAAACTATCAACATTTCCTGGGCCAGTCAGAAGTTTCTGAGTTCACGCAGAAAAAATATTCTTTGTTGTGCCTTTTTAATGAAAGTTCTAATATTAAGTGTCCATTTCAAATCCTGAGAGATTAATAGAACCCAAAAATCAGAAGAATTCTGCTGCTGGTACTGTGTTATTGAATATGGCAAGAGGTGATAAAATAGAAAAACTTCTAAAATCTACCCCCATCTCTACAGTTTTAAGCATGTTCAGCTCCAGATTGTTACACCACAGGGCTAGTTGTTTAATGTCCCATCTATAGACTCAACACAGTCTCGAATGAGGCCAATGACCATTGTATCATCTGCAAACTTCAGAACATTAACAGAGGGTTCTCTTGAGGTACAATCATTGGTCTAGAGAGAAAAGAGCAATAGAGAGAGCACACAGCCCTGAAGGGTGCCTGGGGTGTACTAGATGTAATTTTCCCTAGCATCACCTCTTACTTCCTGTCTATCATAAAACTGGTTAGCCACCTACAGGTATGAGTAGGTACAGTGAGCTGGATCAATTTAGAGTAGAGAATTTCTGGAATGATGATATTGAACACTGAGCTGAAGTCTACGAAAGGGACCAGTGCATATATTCAAGATGTTGCCGAATGTGGTGTAACAACGTATTGTCAGCATCATCTGCCAATCTATTTGCTCAGATGACTTGTATTAAAGTACAGCATATCTTTTATCAGTACCAACCATTGATTGTTTGACAGGATTATTGGAAGCTATTACCCAACACATCTCGAGGGTATCTAGTTGGACATGAGTAATCAGAATAATTTCTAAATTATTTATTATGAATGTTGATTTTTTTCCCCTTTCATCTTTTTATAGACCCCCTGAAACCAAACAATGTAAATCTGATCAGCTATGGAGATAGCACTTTGAAAACTTCATGGAACTCAGCAGCTGGTGAAAGAGAATCTTATTTGGTGATTCTGCAGAAAGGAGACAGCAGCATTATGGTCAGAAATGTATCCATGGGAGGGAACAGCACATCCGTTGTCTTTAATGATCTGGCCCCTGGAAGCCACTATACTGCTTGGGTTGCAGCTATTGCTGGGCCCCATAAAGCAACAGCAAAAAGCATCTCTGCCTGGACTTGTAAGTAAGAGCTGAATTTCAAAAAGGAAAAAATGGAGGGGGGTATGCAAAGTAACCTCTAAAATACCCCTGCTTGAGGGAATACTGGTTGAAAGAAGTAAAGATGTATTATCTTCCTCCCAGAGATTGTCCTCCAGGATTGTGGAGATGGGTGGGTGTATATTTGCATTTGGTTCTTCAGGGACATAGGACATTGTGGAATGGGAGGCAAGAGCCAGCAAAAGCAGTGGCATAAAGTGGGTTTGCCCAAGATGCATAGTCAGATTTTTTTTAAAAAAAAATATTTTCTTGAATTAAAAAAAAAGATGTTCGCCTGTTGTAGAGAATATTCTACAGTTTTGTTGTGTTTTCAAAATCAAAATGGAAAAATGTGATCTTGATTTTTGGCAGTTACAGGAGGAGAAGGCTCAAGGGATTGCCACAAAAGATGGCCCATCCCTGTTAGATTAGATTCCAATCAGTTGCTATGATGATGGTGGACACAATAGTCCAGGGGTGGGCAAACTTTTTGACTCGTGGGCCATAATGGACTTACCCAGAAGGCGCCCACGTGGATTCTCCTGACCTGGGGTCACGTGATGCCCCTCAGAGCCGCGGGCGGGGCCGGGGCCGGCTTTGTCACGTGACTGGCTCAACCTGGCAACTTGCTCCGGAGCGCCTGAAAACTGCGCCCTTCTTCCTTTTTTTGGTCCTCATTGAGAGAGTTTCAATTAAACGGCGGAAGTTTTCTTCCCCCCTCCTCTCTCTCTCTCCCCGCCCCCTTTTTTATTTTTAGTATTATTATTTTAAAATGGCAGGTGCTGCAGTTTTTCTCAGATAGGAAGAGGCAGCATTCCCTTCCGTCGCTGCCCGGCTTTGACACAAGAGGGGGAGACTCCAGGGAACTGGGGGGGGGGGGGGTATTTCTTGCAATTTGGGCTGGCTTTCCATGCCTCCCTCTGCCATCCCCCCCTCAAAAAAAGGGGTGTGTGTGATGAGGCTTTCGGGTAGTCTTGTTTCTTAATCTTTTCTCTCCCATTACCAAAACTCAGTGCTGGTTCCTTGTTCTCTTGGCTGACCTCTCCCTTGCAGCCTCATGGCATTTTTCAATATATTCGAACGATGTTTTCCTCTCGTTACTAGCAGCTCCCCGGGTGGAATGGGAACCCCAACGTAACGTCTACGGTTCTGTTCCTAGCTCTTTCGCTTGTTTTACCCCATACATGGGTTTCTCATTGGCTTGGAGCATGGCGAGCTGTGATTGGGCCATGTAGCTTCCCAGATTCTCTCTCTCTTTTTTTCTACTGCGGAGAGAAAAAAGAAAACGTTTTCTTCTGGGACTTGATTGGACAGGAAGCGGCCAATCAGAGCAGCAGAGGGATGGCCAAGGAAGGAAGAAGGGGGAGCAGCAAGCCCCACCTCCGCTGTGCCTTCTAGTTTGTGACGGTTGTCAACCCAGCAAAAATTGGCTTTTCTGGGCTCTCCATTCCCTGAACCGGATCTTCCTCAAAACTGCAGGGTTCCTGCTAGTAACTAGTTCGGTGGGCCGGATTAAAAAGCCCAATGGGCCGGATATGGCCTGCGGGCCGTAGTTTGCCCATGTCTGGTCTAGTCTGAAATAACAATTCGGTATGGGACCAAGTAATCTCCCCTAGATTCTAACAAGGGGAAGGAGAATGAATATATGATTTGAATAGCAGGATGCCAGAACAGACAACCATTACAGGCTTTGTCAGGAGGTCTTTTTTTGTTGTACTCTGCCATTCCTCAGATCATAGTTTCCCATCTTGGATTGTTCCAAGTCTTTTTTTTATAAGAAAGCCTGCACACAACATTCTAGTTCTTTTTTTTTCCTCCCTTTCAGATCCCATAGCTCCATCTAGTGGGAATTTATTGAATCAAGGCAGTGCCTACATGCTTCAGGCTCATTGGGAAGAGGCAGCTGGGACTGGTTATATGACAACGTTATATACCACGAAGCCCCTCGTAATGTTGCAAAACAGTTCATTGCCTAAGGAGTCCTCCAGCCAGCTTTATGAAGGGTTAAGCCCAGGCACTCAATACACCTTGGAGATCTGCACCATTGCAGGCCCCCACATTTCTCTACCTCTCCATCTCAGCAACTGGACATGTGAGTGTCAGGAGAGAAACATTGGTCCATTAGGCGGAGACGTTCCAAGATGGAGCACAAAAATGGGGAAAAAATTCACATCAGGGATGCAGAAAATGTAGTTGTCCAATATCCTCCTTTATTGCAAAGTTTTTGCGGTCTCTGAACTTGGTTGTTTGCTTGCAGACATTTCTTTATCCAAACTAAGTAGCAATATGGAAGTTACCTAGCTAGATAATGAAATGAATATAGTATTGATAGTTTAGCTTTACAGTCTTTCTTCCAAACAAAGTCAGAAAAATAAGTATAGACATTGTATCTGTGTATATGTATACACAGTATAAATATACAAGAAAACAAGAAAATGCACATAATTCCATAGTTATTATGCCTGGTAGAACTTAGGCATGGATTATTTCAGAAGTTGTGGGTACTGCATCACTGGAGGCTTTTAAGAAGAAATTAGACAGCCACTTGTCTGGAAAGGCATACGGGCTCCTGCTTGAAGTGGGGTGGGGGAATGGACTAGAAAATCTCCAAGGTCATTTCCAACTTTTATTTTGTTATTCTATTAATAATTTTAAATTAGATAGATAAGGCAGCTATAGGGAGAACATGCAACCATTAGCAGGTTGTTTTTATGCACAGTCTGTTCCAATGACAAATGGGATCCAGTGCTCAGAGCCTTGTGATCAAGACTTGCCTGAGAATCTAGTCTCGGTTTAGTATTTCATTTTAGGACAGATATAGGCAACTGGCTAGGAAATTTCTAGACAACTCTATAAGAAATACTGTAACTTTGGTCAATTGTAAGTATTTGCTTATGTTGTATATAACCTGCCTGATACTGGCTCCTTTCTCCTTCCTTCAGATCCTTTGCCTCCAGAGCACCTGAAACTCAGCAATGATGGTCATAGAACGAGGTCACTCCATGCTTCTTGGCAGAATCCCTTCAAAAGTGGAGGCTTCTATGTAGGAGCTCTTCTGGAAACCAAATCCCAATTAGTGATAAAAAATTTGACCCTGGCAGAGGCTAATATCACATTTGAAACGTTAATCCCAGGACGTCAGTACACTCTGAAGCTGGCAAGAGTGGCTGGACCATTTCAATCTGATGTTCAAATAGTTAGTGACTGGACATGTGAGTAATACCGCCATTCTTAGTAATATATAAAGCAAGCATCCTTCTCCAATGTGACACTTTTCTGTGTGCTCAGCTACAGTCCCATTATCCCAACCCCCAATTTACCATACTAGGAGATGCAGTCCAAGTCGTCAAATTGCACTCATGAAAAGTTGCAGTAGAGGATTTCTCCTGCTCTCTTGTTCGAATTTCAGTGAGTTATATACCCACAAGTAGAAAAAGTATTAGCAAACATAAACATCTCATTGCAAATAAAGACAGGAAGAGAAAAAGAAGAGGTAGAAATGAGGGAATATTTGTGAGTGTGAATTTTGTAAGGACCTGATTTTTGCTGAGGTAAGAACTCAGTGTGATTTACAAATGTAACAGTATTTCATCCAAATTCAACATGGCTCAAGATTTAGATATCATGTTTGAGTTTTGTTTTTTAATTTGTTTAAAAAGTAATTGTATCACCATAATTCATATTAATAGGTTAATTGTATCTTAATTCACATCAGTAATTTACAATTAATAGTTTACAAGGCAAGTCCCAAAGGTGCTTTTTCAAGAAGCAACTGGATTCTCTTGCTTTTTCAAGAGACAACTGGACTTTCTAATGGTGGGGAATGGAAGTATTTATACCATCCAGTCAAAGCTAAAGAAGCGTCTTGATGAGAAGCGAAATGTATTCAAAGAAAACCCAGAAAGTCAAGTTGAAAAAGCATCTTTGGGACAACTGTGACTTGGATCACTGAGAATCTCCATTGACACAAGACAAGAATAAATCTAGGGTTCCTATATCTGGATGAATTTTTGTATCTCTGTGCTGTTATCTAGTGGTATCTGGATGTTTATAACCTAGAAACAATATATTGATTAAATGACTCTGGGTTCTTTACTAATTTTATTGAGAGTTCCAAGATAAGTCACTTTTTTAAACTTAGAAATTTTCTTTCTTCCAAATAAACTTCTGTTCATTGCCTGAATTCTCCATCCTGGAATGGTACAGGTTAGTAATTGATAAACCTCTTTTTTTTTTTTCAGATCCTTTGGTGCCATCAGGAGTGATGCTGGCCAGTAGCAGGTGGTCTAGTAGCCTCTTTGCTTCTTGGGACCAGCCTGTAGGTGATAGAGATCAGTTCTTCCTGCGATTCTATAGTCTGGAACATCCTTTGCAGAGGAACATCACAATTGGGCCAAGCATGCTAAATTTTACATTTGAAGGTCTTCAACCTGGCAGTCAGTACTTACTGGAGGTTACAGCAATGGCAGGACCTTACCGAGCTTCATCTCAGGTGGTTTCCGCATGGACATGTGAGTATTCAAATGTATTTCTGCAAACAATAAGACTTTCTTGAACACACAGTTTTTATTGCAGACTAACATCTCAATAAGGCTAAGAATGTATAGTGTGATATCAAAGCTACTCATGCATAAACTGTTGTAACGTCTTTGCTCTTGTTTGACAAATTACAATAATCTTTCATTTCCATTAATCTGCAAAAGGAATTTAGCATTTATCTTGTTACAAGGGATACAAGCATTTTTGGTGCTTATGCTTATAGAACATTCAATAAGATGAACTTTAGGAATGTACCGTATTTAAATAAAATGTATTTGATGTTATAGCTATTGTGTGTCATTCCCCCAAGTTCTTCTGTGCTGTCTTATTGTGGTAGTGGGATGCTCCTGGGAGAAATGAATGAAGAATGTCCAAGAAAAAACATACATACCAAGAAGGAACATTCCCAGCAGGGTCACCCAAGTTGTGAAACTTTTTCCTAGCTGCCCAGCTAAAGCAAGCAGGCACTTTATACCAGGCAGCAGCCATATAGGGTAGTATTGAAAGTTTATCTCACTGACAATAATAAAAAAATATTTCATATGCAAAATGGAACTTGAAAATTACTCTTGCATTTTATCAAAATAGGCAATTGAATTAATTAATTAATGCCATCAGGTGTTGGGGTGATAAGACGATGTCCTGTCATGTCAAATGGCACCCAGCATGCTATTGAAGAATTGCTGGTGAACTTTTGAATACTAATGGCATTTATGATGTGGCTAAATTAAAATTTTTGGGATATTGCAGAAGAAAAAGCTGCAAGACAGAATTATAGAGAGAATGTGGAATATATGAAGCAGGAATATAGGACAACTCAACACCATGAAAAATGAATTGAGTCAGCTAGTTATTGACATCTTAGGCATCAGTATATAGAAATGGAATTGGGCACTCAGGATATAATATTTACTACTTGAGATGTGAATCAAAGAAAAAGTTCATAGAATGATATAGGAAGAGCAGTACTTGGGTATAATACAATCAATGATTTAATAATATCAGTTAGGTTTTTGGTACAATCCTTTATATGAAGATTATTATCTAACCTTGAGTTGTACGTATACTGAAAGTCACTAATTTGTCAATAATTTGATTCAAAAAGATCAAATAAAAATGGAATATATTGAAATTTTATATGGTAGAGATGACAATTTCCTAGCTATCTTAGAAGATATTCTCTATTTACAAGAACTTCTAGTACAGGAAGGTGAAGTCCAATTGACACTTTGATAATTATCCATTCAGAAATCTTAAAAAATAGATAAAATGTCTACATAAGTATAGCAAGTAACAGAAGAAGATTCAGTAAAGAATCAAACCCTAACAACAAATCTGTAGAAGAGCACAGTGGTCAGCATATTGGACAGTCTCCATACCCATGCTAAAGAAAAACTTAACTGAGTGTGCAAACATAATATCTTTAATTTTACATATTCGGAAAATTATGTTTAGGATCATCCAACAAAGATTAGAGAGTTGCATGGAAAAGGAGATTGCAATTGTTTAAACTAATTTTCATTATGATTAATAAATTTTAGCAAAAGCCAGAGGTTATTTGCTGGTCCCAAATAATGAGAAATTTAAAAAAATATCCAGCTTTGCAAATCCTTGAAAAGAAGAATAAATCCAAGATGTGGTGAATATCAAGGTTCCAAAGTATTCTGTGAATCAGTTATTGTGAGGTTAACACATCATGCCTGCCTTTTTCTAAAATCTTGACTCTGAAGTACCAATCTTTTTACCATTTATAGATCCTCTATCTCTGGCAAATGTCAGTGTGAAAGGTAGCCAGAATCCCCAGCAATTGATTGTGAGCTGGATTGAATCGGGAAGAGGTCGAGGATATTGGGTACAGCTCTATTCAGAGGAATCCCTGTCCATTATCCAGAATGTGTCTGTACCACATGGAACCACACAGGTGACTTTGGATAACCTGGTGCCAGGGACTCGGTATCGTGTTGAAATAGTCTCCAGAGCTGGGCCTCACTACATTTCTTCACAAACAGCCATTGGCTACACAGGTATAATGTAGGGCCCCTTCTGCCTTTTCCCCCATTCTGTTTATTCTGCCTGAAATCACTGCAAATTTTTAAGAGGTTTGTCTGTCTCCAATTGCTGGTTTTGACAGAAGGAGCTGCTATTGTTTCTCTTTTCAGTACCACATGTTGGTGGGTTATGAGTGAGATATTGCAAGCTAGATAATCATTGGTTCTATATTTTCTCTCCCTTGCCTTTTGAATTTACACCAGTGCTATTCCATATAATGTCTTATTTTAGAGGAGGTCGGCCAGCCAGCCAGCCATCTCTCAGGGATGTTCAGTAATTACTCCTTACTTTACAGATCCTGAATTAAATGGATTAAACTGGAGGGACACCAGTGTCACTTTTTGATAATTATCCTTTGGATTATTTCTGTTCTTTGTACCATGATTAACCCATTACAGATAGTCCTCAACTTACAACAGTCCATTTAGTGGACATTCAAAGTTACAACAGCTCTGAAAATAGTGACTTCTGACCATTTTTCACACTTATGACCATAGCAGCATCCCATTGTCATGTGATTTACATTCAGATGCTTGACAACGGGTTCATATTTATGACGGTTGTAGTGTCCTGGGGTCATGTGACCATCTTTTGTGACTTTCTGACAAGCAAAGTCAATAGGTAGCCCAGATTCATTCACTTAATGACCTTGCTACTAATTTAACAACTGCAGTAATTCACTTAACAACCGTGGCAAGAAAAGTCATAAAATGGAAGAAAACTCACTTAACAAATTCCTCACTTAGCAACATAAATTCTGGGTTCAATTGTGGTCATAACTCAAGGACTACCTGTATATAATGTTATACATTATAATGCTTTTGTTATTTACACATTCTCTTCCTGATTATATAAACACTCAGAGCAGTATATAATGACCCAGAGTCATAAGAAGAGACAATACTGGAAGAGGAATTGGCCTTTAGTTATAAATATATCTTATTTATTCTAATGAGACAATAAAAAACCAGTGAGACTTTGCATTTGTTTAATTATTTTTGTTTAGCAAACATTTTCCGATACCATCTTGTGTTGCTTCTTCTAGTGCCCTTGTTGCCACTTTCCCTGAAGGTGATCAGTCACGGTTCTTCAGTGTTATCTGTGCAATGGAAGCCCCCAGCTGGGCAGAGAGATGGTTATATGGTTTCTGTATCGAAAGAGGGATCTACAGATACCAGTAATCACATATTTGTGGAGAAAACCAACACCAATATTACAATTGTGGGACTAGCTCCTGGAACCTGCTATCTGATTGCAGTGTGGTCTCTGGCTGGACCTTACAGCTCTGCTTCCCGGAACAGCTCAGCTTGCACAAGTAAGTGCAATATCTTGGATAATTGATCTCTGAATCTGTTATGTGGCGCAGTGAATGAATTCTGATGCAAAAAGATTTCTTTAGACTACATTTCTCATATTATGAACCCTAGATTGCATAGATTTGCCTACTCTGGTTCCGTCTTGTTTACATTGGAAGATAATGATTAAATTTTATAGTGTCACCATATATTTTACTATATACCATGAAGAGAGTTTCTGACTGAAACTTCTTTCTGACTGCAGCTCCTGCTGCTCCTGTGAACCTGACTCTGAACAATATGGATAATTCATCTGTGCTATACACATCTTGGACTGAGCCTCCAGGAGGAAGGGACCACTATAGGATGATCCTGTATAGCCTGGATCCTCCAGGCATGAAGAGAGTTCGTGTCATTGGTCCAGGTGTCCAGGATTTCCTTTGGACAGATTTGCCAGCAGGAAGCCATTTTGCTGTGCAGGTTATTTCAGTGAAAGGACATGCTGAGGCCTCCTCGACCATTGCTGCTGAGTGGACATGTGAGTCTGACAGTCTAGGCTGCACTATTACCCATAGATATGAGATTATAACATTATTTGAACAAAACTCTATTCTCAAGATCATTTTCTTTATCCAACTCTTCCTCAGTGTTTTTTTTTTTTCATTTTTCTTTTTCTTTATCCAACTCTTCCTCAGTGTTTTTCCACATGCTTGACCACTGATCATTAGGTCACATTTTCTTTCCTGAAGTCTACTAAATCAAACAATTGGATATATCCTCAAGTTGACAAAGTTTTTATTATTATTGACTGATTTGGTCCCTTTCTCTATGTAATTAAGAAGGAAATTGTATGAAATATGTAATTAATGAAGGAAATGTAGGGCTTAATAACAGGAAGTACTAATCTGTAAATATGCTTGCTCTGTTAGATTCAAAAATCCTACCAACATTGATATACATTAAATCCCCATGTGAATTCTGTCAGAGACAAGATAGGCAAGCTTATATTAACATATTGATGTGACCAGTTTTCCTGGAGTCCCAACAAACACACCCATTCAACTGTTTGCAGTGATGAAAACATGATAGCAATTTATTCACATAGGTGGTAACTACATCAGGTTCTTACTACTTTCAGTTATTAGGCTAATTTCATTTTTCTTGGTGCCTAGTATTGGACTTTCATAATCTTCAGCCAGAATGGTTGGTAAATATAAATGTTGATATTTAACATATCTGGGAGATACTATTTTGAGAAAAGCAGGGTGATTTTCCTTTGGGGAAAAGGGAAACAAACTCTAAGAAAAAGAATAGATAAATCTTAAATCTTAATAAATAGTATGTGTTCAAGATTAAGTCTACCTGATTCAGGTTAAAACTAGAGAGCTGCTTACAGTAAAATAGTGAGTAGGAAGGTTCAATGGTTTGATTTAGTGTAGTTCAGCTTTCTGATGCTGACTTTGACCAGTCTTTATTATGTTTTCTATTTCTATTTTTCTATTTTGGTTTATTGATAATTGAGTACCATAAGCAGGATTTATGCCTATCCTTCTGAACTTTGTAGTTCTGCCCATTGTTCAAGACTCTCCTGTTTGCTCAGGATAAGAGTGTTAGTTATTTGGTAGATTAAAGGTATTGCTCTTGACTGCTGGTTTAAATTTTTATAATTTTGTGTTTTTTATCTTGTTTTGTAAACTGTTCTGTTTTATGCCAAATACAACTTATACATATAATAAATACGTTTATTTATATACATACAGAGAAACATAATTAGTAGTACTATATACCATATAGAATCCATTGTATAGTTACCATCTTCCCATGCCCTGTAGCTACCATGTGCTGCAATTTATGTCAATTACTGTTACTCACTTTATCAGACAAATTTATAATTACTTTACAGCTCCTCTGCCAGCTTCCTCTGTGCAAATCTGGAATGGAGGACACCCAAACAGGCTGCATGTGGCTTGGGCACCAGCTTCTGGAAGACTGGATGGCTATGAACTGAAACTGTACTACACAGGATCCAGCACTTTAGCAACACAAGCACATCTTGGAAGGGATGCCACTAATTTTACCTACTCAGGTCTGACACCTGGAATCAATTACTTATCTGAGATTCTCTCAAAGGCTGGACCTCATAGGACTTCGGCAGGGAATTTCAGTGCTTGGACAAGTGAGTAAATGATGATAAGATCCTGCCCCTCTATTATTGCCATATATGATTCCAAAATACTGCCCCTTGTTATGATGATTGGCTTCTCATATGTGTAACTTCAAAAGGGTTTGCCCAAAGCAATTTATATTCTTGCATGAAAATAAAGTGAACTTACGAGATAAAGTAGATAGGTAAGTAAGACAGCCATAACCTGGATTACCATTGTTCTCATCCCAATGAGAAAATAAATTATTCTAATATTTCTGTAAATTCATTCTTGAGTGTTTGATAATCTCTACACTCTTCATAAATATCCAACTACATATTTTCCTTCCAAGGCTGATCTTTTCAGAACCCCCATGTAAGTTTCCACTTCAATAGACTCCCTCCCAAAAACACATTTCTTCCACCACAATGGGTTATTAAACAAATAATGTAAGAAAATTCCTTCATCAGAAAAGAAATAGTTAAACCAGAGTCATCAAACAGCATCTTTGCTGTGCATTCCAAACAGTAGAATTGTCATGATTAAAAGAAACCAGCACATTTGAAAATGATAAACCCCCTTACTACTCTTGGTCTTATGTTCCGGAACAAACACAGGATCCAGAAACTGATTTAAATATAGGCCAAAACATGTACATATGGCCAAAAACTTGTTGATTTAATAAACAAGTTTTATTTGCAGTTTCATTCCAAGCAATGTAACATGCCCTGAATTTCTCTTGAAATGGCTGATAACTTCCCTCATTTAGGTCAAATCAGGAATAATATTGGTCTCCATAACTTACATAGTTTCATAGGAAATTGTTTGCCCCAGTAAATATTAGAATCAAGGAGGCCAAATATATCCCAAGAATTAATAAACCGAGTAGCAATTTTAATACAGAAGATTAGCATCTGTTCCCAAATTAATCCATGGTTAATTGACTAAATTAGTCAATTTAGAAATGGAGCCTCAAAATTCTGCTTGGTTTCAGCTAGTAAACCTCTGATGATCCTGTTCTTCTGGCAGTGTGGCATATGATCCCAAAATAAGGCCTCAGGGAGACACAGTCACTTCAAATAATGGTTGAACTATTACCCATTTTTCTAGGCACAAGGGAACTGTTTCAATCTTGTTGTTCAGTCTCTAAGTTGTGTCTGACTCTTTATGACCCCATGGACCATAGCATGCCAGCCCCTCAGTCATTCACTCTCTCCCAGAATTTGCCCAAAATCATATTCATTGCACTGATGACACTATATAACCATTGCATTCTCTGCTGTCTCCTCCTTTTGTCTTCAGTCTTTCCCAATGAAATTTAAATCTACTACATCAATAATCATAGAACTTTACAATACAATCCATAATTAATCACTGTATCTAAGAACTGACCAGGTGTTTGGAATCTATTAGTTGACTAGTTGACCTTTGAATTGTCCAAAAAATACCATGTCTGGGGTCTGCATCTGAAGTCTGAGTTGCTGCTAACGTTATACTAGAACTGTGATGGCGAACCTATGGCACAGGTGCCACAGGTGGCACACAGAGCGATCTTGCTGGCCACACAAGCTGTCGGCCAACTTACCTCCAGCCAAGCATGCACATGCGATTGCACATGCATGCATGCGCAATTGCAGAGACCCAGCTGGTCTTCGGGCCTCCGCTGTGCATGCGCGCGATGGCAATAGGAAATCCAGCTGGTCTTCAGAACTCTCCTGCACATGAACACATGATTGCTCGTGTGCATGAGTGCCTGCCCCGCAGTGCACGTGCATTGCATGTGCAAAAGCTGCCTGCATGCACAGGTGGTGCGGGTGCACATGCAGCACACATTGGCTGGCACGCACAAAGCACGTATTTTCGGAACTTGGTAAGTAAAAGGTTCGCCACCACTGTACTAGAGGAAGGATTTAACTCATAAGTAATAGTGTCAGAAATTCATTGTTGGCAATATCCACCATATACAAATTATAAATTCATAACAATTTGTTAAATTAGTATCTCCTATTGATACACATAACTTCCATTTCTCTTTCTCTTCTGCCTAGGTCCTCTACCTCCTCGCATGGTGCTTCTATCAAACAAAGGACACACAGACAAGCTGAGTGCTACCTGGGAACCTCCTGCAGGAGATCAAAGTGGCTATGTACTTACACTCTATAATGCTGCACTGGGCACTGTGGTAGCCAAGGTATCTGTAGAAAAGGACATTACTAATTTCACCTTTGGAAGCCTCATCCCAGGAAGTAAATACTTGCTGGAAGTTGCTTCCATAGCAGGGCCGTATCGGATATCATCAGGGAACACCAGTGACTGGACATGTGAGTCTGAGTTTCTTCATTGTCCACATATGGACATTTCCAGATAGGAACTTTAAGCCAATTCAAAATCCAGAGCTCCTGAACCTCCCCAATGTCAGTTGTATCTGAAGCTCAGTCAATTTATTACTGGCTTTGCTGTGGAATATTTCAAATTTTAGCACAGCAGGGCTTCCCACTCCACCCCTCTAAGCATTATATCTCTGTAATGTACAGGCAACCCAGGTTCTTTCATCCTCCTCCCCTGAAATTCCTCCCTCATTGTTGTCTGCACTCCATTTTGAAGGTTGAAGAAAGAAGACAATCAGCCCTAAAGTGCTTTTGAAGAATGAGAAATGGAAACCCCCCTAATATGATAGAAGTGCCTTAACTCTTCTTAGCAATTTATATTGGTTCTAAATTTAGTCTAATTTTCCTATTGATAAAGTGATTAGCTCCTCCACAGAAAAATGGTATTTAGTAGTGAGTGATTAGGACAAGGGGGGGTGGGTTATGTCCTTTTACCCATTTTAATTAGAAATTCTGTTCAAAATTGCTTGAGAGATCAGGATGGAATAAGACAAAAGAAATAGACATGAATATATGAATGATAGAGGTGTATGATCCGCTAACTCACAACATGCCAACATGTATGATCATCAAAGCCAAAATAATTGTCCATCCATGCTGCAATGATGGTTGATTATCAGCTGAAGTTAAATTCAGTTCTAGTAATTTATAGCAATTTATAGAGATCAATCAATGAATCTAAAATTTGGAAGAATTTGTGCAGGCACTGAGTATGTGAGTCCTTTTTTTCTGGTTTCTGCACAAGATGGGAGGGGGACTTTTTGAAAGAAGAGCCCTAATCATTTCTGCAAAAAGAGGTTTAAACTGAATAACATTTTTAAAGAATAACTAACTTTAGATTTGTAAAAATAGATTTAATTAAACAGAATTAATTAATTTTTGCTGGATTGAATATTGTGTAAAACAGCATATCCCATTGTTTTTCATGAAATTCTCATTAAATTAAATCAAAAGAACTGACTTAAATCTTTCTTTAAAGATGGTATGAACCTCTTTAAAGCCTGATACCTTAAAAATGGTGGTAGTAAAAGTTTTGTTTTAAAAATAGCAACTACAATAACAATAGCAGACTTATATACCACTTCATAGTGTTTTACAAACCTCTCTAAGTGATTTATAGAGTCCGTATCTTGCCCCCCAACAACACGAGTCCTCATTTTTCTGACCTCAGAAGGTTGGAAGTTGACTCAATCTAGCGTCGGTCAGAATCAAACTCCTGACAGTAAGCAGTGAGTTAGCTTGCAGTACTGCATTCTAACCACTGCGCTACCATGGCTCTTTTTTTAACTTATTGGTCAGAATAATTTGTGAATAGTTTTTCATGGACAAAGTATTCTTGGGCAGTTGTTCTCATTATAAGTTTAGAAATGATGCAGTTCAATTGAGTTTTGCACGTAATTACAGAATAATGATTGTGCACCAAGGCAGCCAGATCAATCTCTGTTACAAACAAGTAGGATTAAGTGTTTTTCTGGTGAGACCGGTCTATCAGGGCAACCTGGTCTACCCAAATATGGGATGGAGCATACTGCTTCCGGTTTCACCTTTCAGTCCCAATCCAGGAGCCTTCACAGGCAGTCGCTTCTGCGACAAAAACTATTTTGTGTTAAATTTAAATTTACGACAAAATTAAAGGGAAAAATAGCTATACTAGTCTCCCTTTAATTTTTAGTTGGTAAATTTAAATTTAATAAACAAGTAGGATATTACTGATTGTTCAGGACTTCATTGTAGAATGTTACATCAGCATTATCATTTTTGCAGCTTGTTCCTTTTTTTTTTTTTTTTTTACATACCAGACCCATTGGTTCCCAGGAAGCTCTCTGTAAAGGCTGAAAAGGGAAATCCTGCATTGTCTGTGACCTGGGCAAAACCTGTCAACAAACCTGAGCGCTGCCAGCTGCAGCTTTGGCATCCAGAAAATAGCACCTTGTTACAACATCACACCTTGACTCAGTGGCAAGTCCGGCATATTTTTCAGAAACTAGTTCCAGGGAGAAATTATTCCATATCCCTTACCTGTGTTGCTGGACCATATAAAAACAGTTCTGAAATGATAGTAATACCAATAGGTGGGTATGTGTTCATCTTTCCAGGACATTCATATTTCCATCTTCTTCCCCAGACTTATCCTTTCAATTGGATTATCCTGATTACTGTTAGGATATCATAAAATTGGTTGAGGCTCAAGAAGCAGAAAAGAACATAAGGCCAAATTGTCAGACACAGTATACTAAATAATAAAATTCAAATCCATATGGATTCGAGAGATAGTGTCTCTGGCATTCATATGGATAGAAGAAGCTTCCATAAAATTGTGCAAGTATTGTAGAATCTTTTATAGCTGATCCTTGCCCAGGTGGATCAGCATAAGAGTTTTAAGAAGCAAGCCTCTATATATTCCAAATTCCAATTATCAGAATCAGGATTTTCATACATTTGTGGTACTAAGCCTCTGTGATTTCAATGCCTTTCTGTTTCCACTAAAGTTGTGAACAAAATAATGTGAATTAGGCAGAATTCTATCCCATTTTTTTCCTGTATTGCAAATATTTGTTAACTGTCCTAGAGACAGATAAGTTTGGATTTGCTGAGTTGATTGTGTCCTGTCTCTCTAGAACCCAGTCATGTGAAGAATGTGCAATGTCTACCTGACACCACCAGTATGTTTCTAAACTGGACCATCATTGAGAATGATGTTAAATCTTATGAGCTAACTGTGAATACATTTCCAAAGAGAATCTTCCAACAGCCTATACTAGCTTTGGTTGTTTCCCAAACTAATGTTACTCTGATAGAGCTGACTACAAATGCCTCCTATCAAATCCAAGTTATTGCTGTTGGCAGGAATGACATAAAAGGCCCATCTGTGACAATAGTGTGCAACACATCTGTGGAAGGTATGATTCTAATTTCATCATTGATTGTACCAAGGGTTAGACTTTGTGCTGCATCTATTAGTTCCAAGCAACATTTCTTATTTTCCACTGCAGTTCTTCCACCTCCTGTGAGAATGGACCTCCCACAGTTTGATGCCAGTTCCAGAATCATCATTTCTCCAGATATGTTCAGTGAAGAAAATGGTCTCATAGAGTATTATGGAATTGTCGTCACCACCAATGAGTCTTGTAAATAGCTCTCTATGTAGTTTGCTTGGTAGAAGAGGTTTCCTAATTTACCTATGACCTTAATGCTGCAATGCTTCTTTCTATCTTTCCAGTACTAAGGCCTACTCAAGAAATCATTTCCCACACATGGTATGACCACTATTATGGGCTGGAAGACTCATATTTGGCTGTGCTGCTGCCAAACCCATTTCATCTTAATGAGAGCACCAGCCCCAATGCTTGGCCAGTGTCTGTGGGTGTGGAAGATTGCAGCCACTCCCGAGCAACTTGCAATGGAAGGCTGAAAACAAATACACAGTACAGGTAGGAATCCTGCTGTAAAATACTAGAGGTTCATTTGTTTTTCTTTGGTCATTATCTAGGAACCTTGAGGGAGTTTGCAACTAGCATCTAGTATTTCCTTACTGAAAGTACTTAACAATCATACTATCCCATCCATCTCCTAGATTTTTGTGAGAGTAAAAGCATGGATAATGGATATGAGAAAAACATGTCCAATGGCTGAACTCTTTGGAGAACTGGGTGTGATACAAATGCAATGAATTACTGAAACTCTAAGTCAGTAAATAGAATCATCAGAAGTTTTATTTCAATGTTCCGATAGGTTCAGCATTGCTGCATTCACTAGATACAGCCGACAGACTCCAAAAGTGTCCTTCACAGCATTCTCAGGTAAGTTGTATATTTTGTTTAGATTCTGGATTAAATAGATGTCTAGTTTCTATCTAATTTCGTTAGGGTTTCTCCTGCCTATCCCAAATATTTGAAGGAATATGTTAAATTATCTTGTTAAATGATCAATTGTCCAATCTTTTGCATGTCTATCCAGAAATAAGGTTCCATCTTTCTGTCATGTAGGACATATAGTGTCAAGTGCAAGTAACCAGGAATGGGAATTGAGTTCAAAGCACTAAACATTTGTTATATGATCTACTAATGGTCAAACAAAATTAGTGCTAGATAAGGAGGAACAAAATTCATGGGAGCTGGACTTGGGTGTCTTGTGGGAGTGCAACAACTCCAAAACGGTGATGCATTTGACTCGCCCTCAGGCTCAGCCTACTCATCTCCTATGTATAGAATGGATGTACATTGGAGCTGTCATTAACCAAATAAGGCTTGCTTCCATCACTTCAACAGGACTTGCTCAGTCAGAGTCCAACTCCAAGTGAATCTAGGTGATTTTATCTGCCAGATGCCTAAAATATTCCGGCTGTCCAGTTGGTTATGTGGATCATCCCAGCACAGAATAATATATTTATTCTTGCTGGAGGACTGCTAGGTGGCTATCTGTGGGTATGATAAGACTGGAGAAATAACTATTTTTTTTATTTATTTATTTATTTATT
>JAEANM010006980.1:0-18132 GCA_017656035.1 Myanophis thanlyinensis
GGAGTGGGACAACCAATTTTTTATCCTCTCACAGCCACATATATGACTTACGGTCATCTTCTCTCAACCCAGCCCCCCCCTTCATTTCCTTCATTTGATGGGTAGGCTGCTTCAGTGGCCATAGCTTCTTCAATTGATGAAACCTAAAACCTAAAACTAAGGAGAAATTTCCTGATACTAACTATAACAACTAATCAGTGGAATGATTTGCCTCCAGAAGTTGTGGGTGCTTCAACAATAGAGATTTTAAAGAGAGATTGGGCAACCTTTTGTCTGAAATGGTATAGGGTTTCCTGCTTCAGTAGGGGGTTGGACTAGAAGACCTCCAAAGTCCCTTCCAACTCTGTTATTCTGAAGGGGAGAATGAATGGAAGTGATGTCAAGGAAGTGGTTCTAACACATAGATTATTTCCACCCTCTCCCCCCCATCCTTCATTCTCCCTGTTCCATTGAGAAGAAGATCTGTTGAGATAGTCTGGGGTGGAAGGAGTAATTCTTAAAAGCATACCAGCAGTGCCATTATATTCCCCTATCCGGAGCTTGTAGAGACTCCTGGCATCTCCAATGGAAAACTTGTCATAATAGGCATAAGTTGTTTCTTGACCATCTTTCATATCTATCCGCAGTTCATAGCGCCCTTGTGATGTGATCTTGTGCATATTATCTAGCCCTGGAGACAACATAAACATAACACAAACAGATTTTATAAGACTTTGTATCTAGAAATATGTAAACAATGAATAATGGAATTCATATTTCAGATGGCATGGAATTTGGATTAAGAGTAGAATGGATAATTACTCTAGGCCTACTTGTAAGAAGAAATCTCTCCACTGTCCAGGTATACTTCCAATTTTGGATGATTATGGCTATGTGATGGAAGGTTCTAGATAATGGACCTCAGAAATTATCCTTCCCCTTTGAAACATCCTCATATATGGTCTGGCCAATACTTAATGGGGTCTTAAATTTGCTCTTAATTTTTAAATGACTTTTTAAATTCTTAAATTTATTTTATAAGGTGGGCCTGGATTTAATTTTTTCTTAAACTGTTTTTTAACTTTTTTATGTATCTCTTTTTAAATGGCTAGGGAGGGGGGCAGTATAGAAATGTTTGAAATAAAATAAATAAATAAATAAAATATATAGTCTTGACTTTTCACTGCAGATATTTCTGTCTATTTGGTTATATTTTACCCATTTATTATATTGTATTCAAAAAAGAATTTATAAAAATAAAAACCAATAAAAAGTAAAAATATTTCATTGATTGTGCTAAAGATACTAGTTTCCTTTGAAAAATCCAAATAAATCTCTACAATATTTTTATAGCAGGTTTCTATGCAGGTATCTGATTTGGAAATCTCTTCCAAAGCCAACTTGATGAACTTGCTGTATGGGTGTTAAGGCCACATTTACAACAGAATGACTATTAAAAAGAAAAAACAACACTGATCTATTAGCCTAGCTTTTTGAGGAAGGGATAGTTTATTTCTTTATCACATCAAGAAACCTTTCATGATGGTTATAGAAAACTCTTTATGCTGAATGTCAAACTGTTTTCGCCCGATTTCTATTGGTATCCTTATCTTATATGGAGAACTGACCAGCATGCACATCCATGAATTTTCCAAGATTACAAAATCCTCGGGGTGCAGGGACGGTTTAATGAATAACATCACATTTATCTTGAACAATTTTATCCAAATAATCCATTTTGTATGTTTCTATCACTGAAATTCATGACTATGCTGAAAAATTCTCTAATGAATCTCCCATCCTGCCCCTTTAAGCATCTTAAAGGAATAGACAGAGCCTATTAATCTCTCTCCCAATGTTTTCCCTCTCAGATGGATTTCCAGATTTTTTTTTTCTGGGAATGGGTGAGATATGGTGAGCGAGAGGTCAAGGAGCCATGTGTTTTAATCTTCTAGGGAGAAACAAAGAAATCTGACAAGCATGTTAAAGAACAAAACCTTGCTACCTCAATGAAATGAAATACAATCAGCAGACTCTCTTTTCTGCTGTTTTAGGCATAGAAAAGGAATAGTTTGACTCCTTAATAATTTCCTTCTACAGGTCTAAAGGAGACAATGAAGTGAAAAACAAAGTTAATTTTTTTACCAAAATGCCCATCCAGAATACAGTAGTCATAAATAAAAATCATGGTTGTTGGTAAAAAGGCGCATTAGGGCTACCTTTCATGATTAAATAAGTTTGCTAATTTGGTTCTTTGTGTTTTGGAAGAGGAATAGTCCTAAATTCTCCTCCACAGATCCAGGCATATGTATTAGGCTAAATGGATACTGAACATTTGTGTACAGTAGATGGCAGCATCTACTTGATCTTGGTTGTTTCTAAGGCAGTTGAGCCTGGTTAAGACTTGGAAGGGAAATCACTAGGAAATCCAAAGGCTGCAGGGTGGACTGGGAATTTTGGAGAGGGGAACACTTGAGCATTACTGACCAGAAATTTATATAGTTGTATTTGTGTAGCCATCTTGAGTCAGACTCAGTTTGAAACAATCTTTACTTTTATAGAGTGCAGCTAGATTAGGGATTAGCATCAACACAAACTTTCTTGGGGCATGTTGTGTTTAATGTAGTACAGAATTCACAGAAGAACAGAATTCTTTTTTTTTCTTCACAAATATATTTATAGTAAAGAAATTCATTTAATTATGCCCTATTGGTATTTCTTTATAATACGCTGAGGTAGGGATAGGAAATATATTGTGCTTCCTATACAATTGTTGGTTGGAAGGAATATAAACCTAATGCACAGTAGTTCCTTGGCATAGGCTTTTCTTTCAGCATATACTATAATGCTGCGTGACTGCATATAATATAATTAAAAGTACTGTATATGTGCATAAGACAATAATTCCATGTCATCTGAACAAAGAATTTGATCAACACAGTCTGTGGAAACAAAAGGGCAATTTGGATTGCTATGCTACCTGAAAAATAAGGTAGAAACCATTCTATGTGCTTTCATAGCACGTGGTTTGTCACTAATAAAAATCAGAACAAAAAATGAATAAAACTGGCAAGACAACCAGACTATTTGTTGAGGCAGAGAGAATAATCTTTAAAAAAGACAATGGGGTGGGTGGGGGGGTAGGGGGGAAGAGGAGACAGAGTGAACATATGTACTGTACATGTACATATGTACATATATACTGTACATGTTTTCAGATGCTTTCTGATGAGCAGATATCTAGTTTCTCCACAGACAGTGTAAGTGGCAAACAAAGTTTAATGATTTGTTACCCAGCCAGAACTCATCCTCCATGTTTCCAAAGCCAATGCGATAGTCTGCCCATTTGCGAAAGAAATCAGTCAATCCATTCTGTCTTCTCTGGAAGACCTGGAAGGAAAGATCAAGGTGAAAGATACTGTAAGAAATGAGAAGACTTGTAATATGTCTTGCAGGAAGATGTGTGATTTTTCTAATAGAAAACTCCAAAGGGAAAAAGTTGATGAGTTTAAAATAGACATAAGAAATTCCAGGGAGTTTCTGAACTGATTGTACTCTTTCCTTACATTCATTGCAAAAATGTATTTACTAGGTTTTTAAATCACTGCATTTTTTTTTACTCCAGACAGTTTATGTACATAAAAACATCTACAATACAATAATACAAATGAAAAAAGGAAACCATAAAAACATTACCATTGATTTCAGTAAAAACAACAACAACACACCACTTCTTGTGGAAAGATGGAAAGATTTGGCATTGCCCACTACGGAGGAATAAATGGTGGAAGTGACAGAACTTACTAAGATGGACAAACTGATCTCTTTGATTATTGACATTCACCAATAGTCTGGAAACCCCTTTTGGACTTTTTGTGGAAGAAAGAAAATGATTTTGTGGTTTATGGTTTTGATGATTAAAAACACTATAGAAAGAAGGAACTTACGATGAAATCTTATGGGGAGAGGTTTGATTAGATTTGTATGTACAACTATGGAGAAGATTATTTAACTCTCTCTCCTGGAACAGTTTGATTTTGATTTTGATTTTGATTTTGATTTTGAAATTGAAATTGAAATTGAAACAAACAAACAAACAAACTTCTAGAAGACTTGCAAGCTGTTTTCCTGTTGCTTCAAGAGAGAAGTATCTCTTCTCAGCCACTCCAATGGTGATAGAGAGAACTATGATCATTTTTTCCCATTATAGTTTGTATTAGACAGATTATTTCTGGCTGAAGGAAGTAGTCCTGAAGAGATGAATATTCAATACTGAATGATATTGATTGATTATTATCTCTTTTTAATCTTTATTGCTATACCAGCCATTCTATAAACATCTGAAATATGATTTCTTCCTCAACTCTTTCAAGACATCAAGAATGATTTCTGGGTGACAAGATATGTTGCTGGACAACTTCTCAAGTGAATCAACATGATGTGCTACCGTAGATGGAACCTAAACTATTTCTGCTCAGCTGTGAGAGCAGCAAAGGCAAGATTTTTTTATTTTATTTTAATCCAATTGTGAAATTCACTCCAACCTGGAACATGGGCAGCTTTATCTATGAAAGTTTGACTATGAAATTGAATAAGCAAGCTTTGAAGTGGATGAAATAGGAATACATTTTTGTTCAAGAATTCATGTAGGTTATGTAAGAAATGTTTGAATTTTATGGCCTTACTTGATTTTACCGTATGTGAATGCTTTATTGTTACTTTTGCTACCTCTGATCTATCTTTTGAGGATGGTTAATACATAGCATTGACTGCAATCTAATCGTGTTATGTGTGTTTGTATTTATGTATGAGTGTGTTTGTATGTGTGTAACCTCCTATCTCCTACTTATGAAATGAAAATATCAGCAATAAGGCCTTTTGCCATACCTTGATTAAAAATGGAATACGTTTCCTTTTGAGATTAAATCACCTCACAGGTCTTCTGTAGCCTACCCTTGGTCCACACATTCCCTCTGGCTGCAATATATTGAGCAGTGAACATGGAAATTTCACTGTTGATTAATTTCCTTGATAGAACCATGAATCAGTTGCAGCTTCACTCCCAAAAGGAGTTTCAGTGTAAAACCAATCACAAGGAACCTGCTTGTAACTATTATTAACTTAGTCTTCAGGGCATGGGAAGTAGAATATCTTAGCAAGACATTCTGATGTTTGAGTCATATTTTTTGTTTCTGCCTTACATCCTTTATCTAAGAACTTTCAGATAAAATATACAGTAAGCACCTGTAAGAACCCCCCTACCTTTGCTTTCCAAAATAAGTTTTGTTTTGAAGATCAGCCATTTAAAATGGGCCTCAGTATAAAATTTTCCATCTATTTGTTCTATTACAACAACCCTTAGAGATTCACGCTAATAACCTCAGAGCCTCTGATGGACTAAAATGTTTTTTCATGATTTAAGATTTTTTTTCAGAAAGCCCTGCTACCTCTAATTTAAAAGTGATGAGATGAAAGAATTTAGAAAAAAAAATGAACAAAGATAGTTGTTTTGGCATCCAGCCCATGGGGTGCTTAAATCTGACCCGTGGGGCTGGCCTGAAAATATCAAAGGACTGGCCTGTGGTGCCTCTGCTGGCAAATTTGGGCTGAAAAATGGGCTGAAAGTGAGCCCAAAACAGGCCAAAAACGGCCCAAAATTTGGCTGGTAAAGTGCTGCAGGAGGCATCCATCCCATCTCCCTCCTTGCTTCCCACTGCCTCCCCTCGTCAGCCCATGGAGGAGAACTACAATGCTGATTCAGCTCCTGAACAAATCCAGTTTGAAACCCCTGCACTATATAAAAGTGGTATCATTGACTTCTGGTTGATATCATGGCACTATCAGACATAAGAAATGGGGCTCCGTGAACTCGCACCAAATCCCTTCATTGGAGGGCCCTCCAAGGGTCTAAAGTCACCCTGTAGGGATGATGAAGAGTAGAAGGGTGCCCTGCAGGTTGCAGAAAGCAGCGGCTCTTCTGCTAGACCCAGGGCTCATTTCCTCCCATCCAACTATGAAGAGGAGAGAAAGCCATTATGGCTGCCATGAAGCTGGGCCATCCAAAGGAACAAAGAATGTGCTTGAGCAGTGTGGATGAACAGTGACTGGAATTAAAAGGTCAAAAAATGGTATCAATAAAGATATTTTTGAAAAGAAGATAGGGTCTTGGGCAGACTCTCTGGAGGCTTAGCAGAAAAAAGATAGAGATGGAAGGAATATTTAGGTTAGATAGGAAAGATGCAGACACAGACAGACACCCAAGGGAGAAGTATGGGATGCAAATCAAAAAACAAATAAGAATTGAAATATTAAAATGGGCAAGAGATGATGGTTAGAAAGGAAATGCTTTTAATATAAGATTGGCTATATTAAGAACTAGAATAGAGGTAGAAACAAGATATAGGGGGAATATTATTATGCCTATTTCTATATAATATACTAAAAGCAATAGCTAGATGTAAAGATTAGATGTTGAAAAATGGTGTCATTATGTATGTTTAAATAAAATTGTTATTATCATTAGAAGGGTGTACTAAAACAATGAACAACTAAATAATGAAGGATCATACTCTAATACAAATATGCATAACACTACTGTTAGGGTTCCACACAAGATCATCAATGCAATCAGAATTCCAGAGAAGCAAAGTCCAAAGAATAAGACTTTATTGAAAACATTGTCCTGGTACAGTCTGTTGAAATCCCAAATCTAACGTTTCCGGGATTTCTTTCCCCAAGTCAAACTTAAAGTTCCACCCCACTAATTATCACATATTAATTACTGTCCAACCATTTCAAAAAGGAGTCCAATGACTTCCGAAGACACTTCCCATCCCAGGTGCGAAGCGCCAAAAAGAAATTCTCATGAGAACTAAAGTTAAAGAATGAAAACAAGATAAGAAGTTGCCGTTTCTACCTCCCACCTTTGCCCTCTCATTGACCTTGCAACAGAAAATGTGTAAATGTGTCAAGATCTACATGGCCTGAATTTTATTGTATAAAATGGCCTGCATAATATAAAATGGAACACCCCCCTATACATAAATGTCCTTTTGGATCTTGACAACTACAATTACATAAATATGATTAATGTAACAAATATCATTAATATTATTATTACTACTTGTATCTAAATGAATGATACCCAGATGCCTCACTGTTCATGTATTGATACTGATGTGTATTCAAAAATTAAAAAAAACCTTAGAAAAAGTGGTTTCATTTATAAGCTAGACTAGATGCATTCATTTTCTTCTACCTCTGATAACTGAACTGGATAACATGTGGCATTGTTTATTCACTTACAATCCATCCACCGCCATCTGTAGTCATATCACAGTACACTTGCACTCTCTGGCTGAGATCACCATTAAGGGAAATGGTGTAAACGCCACTCAAATTGTCGCCATTGATCAAATGCTGGGCACAGTCCTGAGGATTCATAAACACACGGCCTCCTGTAGATTAAGGCAATAACAAGAGAAGAGAGATTGCGGGATTGTTTACATATTGCACTACCAGGGATATCATTCATAACTAATGAAGATCAATGAAGTAAGTCACATCCTATGAGTTTACTTCAAAGAAAAGAAAATATGCTCCTTAATATGAATATCACAGGTATTTTTTTTGCTGATAACCAGGGATGTGATCTAAGGGTCACTTCTAATTTTGCAACAATAAATTATTCAAAACTATGGAGGAACTTGATCCATGGGCAGTTACAGGTAGTCCTTGATTTACAACCATTCTTTTAACAACTATGTGAAGGAACAACAACACTGAAAAAAGCGAATGCAGTTTGTACACAGAAAACTGGGCATCAAATAAACTCAGACCCTTTTTGAGGTAGTAATGATATTTGAAGAAATTGCTGATGATAAACCTCTGCCATTTGCTCTGAATAGCAAAGGACATGGGGTATAATACTTCTGTATGACTTTAGACAAGTACTCTTTTGCCACATTGGCTATTGTTTTCCCATAAGTCTCAGCAATCAGAAATATAAATGGGAATTGCTGCGAGGGATGTCTGTGCAACCTTCCTTTGAGAAGGTTAGCTAGAATTGCTGTACAAAAGGCACTACTGAGACAACCATTGAAGACACCCCTTTTTCCTGCAAATAGGGACCCCTTTCACATTTAACTACTTCTAGTCTAGTGCATGATACTCTGAGTATACCTTGGAAGAGAACTGTTTCCTGCTATCAGTCTTTTTGACCTTCTGACTTGATCATGGCGTTCAGTTTGCACAAACCTTGACCCAAATAAGGGGTACAGTTTAGAGTCAGGGGAAAGTAAATGACATAAAATTTCTAGCCACAGACCTAGACTTAACTTGGGATCTTCCTGGTTCAAAACATTACATCAGTTGTTGGGCTTCTACAGATGACTAAGATTTTGTAAACAGAAAAAAAAATGGTTATGCTATTCTTAGGTACCATGAAGAATATTGCAAACACTTATGTACAATTTCTGTACCGGTAAATGATTGGACTCTATCATATAATTTGGGTTGTGAGGGGTCCTTGGTGCTCTCTGAGCTTGGTAGTTTTCTTGTAGACATTTCATTATCCAAACTAGGTAATATCATTAGTACTAATAGCTAATTTGGGTTATTTTGCACATATTTTGTTTACCTCTGCTTCTCGAGAAATGGAGCAAGAGTTTTGCAGGGCACTGCAAACAGCTCTTCATTGCTTTAATGACAATGAACACATACGGTTTTGCCTCTGGGACTAATATTGCTTATATAATTTCCTTTTTTTAGAATCATAGATATTTCCAAGTCTTTCATTGTGCAGAGACATTTACTTTTTACAATATTTAAACCGCTTGTACTCCCCAACTCACTTCATGGGGATTATTTATTTTCCATTTATATTAATACCTTTAAAACTTTCAATAGACCTTGGAAGAAATGGGTGACATTCAAAATAATGTTTCCTTTGTGTGACTTGTAATGTGTTTCCCCTAAAGGTTTCTATACATATCAACAACAAAGGACAGATAGTTATTAACAAGATGCAAGGAATAAAAAGCCTCTTTGTTACATTTCCAATAAACATGAGCAGACACAACACTTTCAGTGTATGGCCAGGGAATTTCCTTTTTGTTAATCATATCTTACTGTTCTGGAAAGCATTACCAGAATTTAATCAGACTAGTGTCTTGAGACTTTTTTGTTTTTGCTTTTTGTCAGATTATGCACATTATATTGTGAATTCTATAAGTTGGTCCATACATCTGGAAGCCCAGATTGGAGAAGGCTGTTGTCAGGAGTGTTCAGTTGATCATCTCTGTAATGCCCTTGGAAGGCTGACTGAGAGGACGTGAAGATTGCCAAATCTACACTAGATTGGCTCTTGATCCTGGATCCATTTAGCGGAATGCCTATGAGTAAAACTCATGCATCTACGGTTGAAGATTATTTGAAAATCTGTCCCCTTCACAGCAATTCCTTAGTAAACAGAAAGACTCTTTAAAGTATAGAAGTTGCTTGTTGTGGTGTAAATCAAAGGCATTGAGAAGTGGAAAGAATACAGAGAAAAGCAACAATAATGCTAAGGGATGTGTGTTAAAGGAACATGATGTGTTTAGCTTACAGAAGCTAAGGGGACACATGACACCAATCATCTGGTAGATGAAGAGATGTTACAGGGAAGGGAGTGTGCATTTATTCTCCTTCTGGTGTGGAGTTTTGCTCCATATACATATGGGTTACTCTTTATGTTAGTAGATCTATGACTGAGTGGCAAATATATAAGGCCCAGTGCTGCCCCCCTTTCCCCAGTTCTACTCAGTCACCAGTAGGGAAGTGAGTGGTATCGATCCTCTTTTCAACAATAGACCACGTGCAAGAGAACAAAGTAAATGATCCATCCTTTCGAGTCAGAGGGCTTCCCCATTAAATGATTAACTAAAACCCCATTTAAATGTGATAGCCGATGTGTGATCAGCACACAGAAGGGAGAAAAGGGGGGAGCCTACTCCAAAGTGCTCTCACACCAGCCATTGCATGCATGGCACCACAGGGCTGGCAGGGTGCAGGGGCCCTGGAAGAGGGCCAAGGTAGAGCCAGCCGGCCGAGGAGAGCAGGGGGAATCCCCATACAGCATGAATTTACCTGGGGATTCCCTCGAGCGGCAGCTGATGCACGATCGGCTCTGTGGCATGGCGATGATGGAGCGGGCAAAAAGCAGCAGCTGTCAAGTGCGCGGCCCCGTGAGGGAAGCCCTGGCTCCTAAAGCTGTGCAGAGGACCGGAGGGGGATTCCCAATGCTCCGGGAATCCCCGAACAAGGGGGGGGAATTCCCCCATTCATCCTGGCTGGGAAGAGGGAGAAGGAGAGCCCTCCCAGTAGAGTTGGCCACCCACACGCTCTACATTCATCCTGGCTGGGAGTAGGGAGAAGGAGAGCCCTCCCAGCAGAGTTGGCCGCCTGCGTGCTCTGTAGAGTTGGCTCCATTGGCATTCCCAGGTGCACGCCGAAGTGGAGCCGATCGAAGAAGAAATGGCTCGGGGAATCCCCTCTGAAAGGGGATTCCCTCCGTGCACATGCTCTGCAGGTCGGTCTGGCGGCATCCCACATGGGAGTTGGATTGGGGCCGGCCGAAGAGGACCAGAAGGCAGGCGGCCACAGGAGCTGGGGAGTCCCCTGCGAAGGGGATCCCTGCCAGAGAACGAAGGATGGCGCGGAGTGAGCGCCAGAGCAATCAGGCGGCTGCTGACGCTGGGAATTCCCTTGAGAAGGGGATTCTGGCTGCCTGCATACTCTGCATGTCGGCCCCATCGGCAGCCCACATGGGAGCCGGGACGGGGCCGACGGAAGGACGCAGGAGGCAGCAAGACTGCTGGGAATTTCCCCGATGGGAGGGGGATGCCCCGTAAGGGGACAGAGGGGGAATCCTGATCAGGGGATCCCCCTTCACCTCCAAGACAGGTGCATGGGGGGAGGCTCCGGACATAGGGTGAGTGGCGAACATCCAGAGCCCAGTAGGAGCAGCACGCACAATACAGGCAGGGCAGAAAGAACCCCTAGTAGCCTTAGAAGGCCAGGGCCTGGGGGGAAGCCTTAGGGGGGCATTTGCCCCACCCCACCCCCTCTTCCCCCACAATACATGCAGCCTTGCATTCAAGTTCTGCTGGGGGGGGGGAGAAGGGCTTTGAGGCCAAAAAGAAAACACTCATAACTGACGGCCCTTCACCAGACACACTCGCTTTCTGGCACACAGGTGTGTCAGTTACTCTAGCCCTAGTTGGGGAGGCTATCAAACCTAACGTAGGGCTTTGCCCTTCTCTCCTTGTGTTTACCTAAGTCATGGAGCATGGCAATGAAGAATCCATGTGGCCACCACAACCGGATATTCATTGTAAATGTATGGCCAAGCGCAAGCACAAGGCGCCTCGGTGGCGCAGTGGTTAGAGTACAGTAGTGCAGTAGGGCAGTACTTCTGTTGTCTGCCAGTTCAAATCAGACCAGGCTCAAGGACGTCTCAGCCTTCCATCCTTCCGAGGTGGGTAACATGAGGACCCAGGTTAGAGCTACCCAGGGCCTGGACCACCAGGACACACAAGAGGTGGCAAGCCCAACAGGAGCCCTAGAGCCGGCACTTGAAGAAGGAATGGGAGCCATGGTGGATCCCATCTTGTTGCCAGATACATCTCACGTGTCCCTGGTGCCCAGTCAAATATCAGGCCACATACAGGCCGCTCTACTATCCCAAATGAGAGGCCGGTTAGCTGAGGCACAGGGCAACAATCAATCTAAACACCATCAAGGGTGTTTAGGGCTACCCAGGCACCCTCCAGACAGAGACCCTCGCCACCTTCTCCTTCCAGCGAGGTGGGTGATGATTCCTCCTCAATCTCCGACAATAGTTCCATGGATCCAGGGGAGGAGGTTCTTATGCTATCAGCCGATGAAAAGGAACACCAGGAGCAACCCGTTTCATCGGGCCTATTCAGGTCAGCATTATTCAACTCCTTACTGAACAAGCCAAAACTACGACCGAATTAGGGGGACAAACCCCCACTCAGGCCGGACCAGCCGGGTCATCAATGAGCGAGTCCAAACAGCTCCTATTCACCACCCAAACAACTAAAACAGAGGAAATTCCGGTGCCCCTGCTATTCCAGGATATGATCCATCAACAATGGACAGGCCCAGAAGACGGACAGCTGCCCCTAGCATCGGAAAGGCATTACTACAACCAAGCAGAGGACTTCGCAAAAAGTCTACAACCACTGGAAGTAGATACACTGCTAGTGGCCTTGGCATCAGTGGAGGCTTTAATCATAGAACCAGGAGAAGCGTTAACGCCGGAGGACCATCGGTCAAAACAAGTCCTCTCCATTCGACAGCCTGGGCGATTAAGGCTTCTGCCTTGGCCTCCTTTTTCCACGTTGATATGGCTCAGGGAACTCCAAACAAGGATTCCCGTAAAGAACCTCAGGGTTCATCAGGACATTAATAAGATTGTTGCGGCCACAGAATTTTTGGCGGATGTGACACTTCATGCAGCCAAGTTTGTCGCACAGGCGATGGGTGCCTCGATTACAACAAGAATGCCTTCATAATGGGCCAGCAGAGATCAAGAAGAAGTGGAAGTGGCCTCGGTGCCGTTCGAGACAGGAAAGCTGTTTGGTGAAGCCCTGGAACCAGTCCTCGTAACATCAAAGGATGGTAAGAAGAGGATGGCGACCACTGCCAAATGGGGAAGCTGTAAGAGGGGTTCCTACTACCTCAAGCAGTCCTTTCAAGAGCATCAGGACCATACTTCAGCCGGACACCAACCAACGTCCAGTCATCACGACAGGCAGCCAGACAGGGGATATCGAGGCTGACAGTATACTTCATTCAAGCGACTGTTTCAGGGGGGATGGGGCAAACCCAACCACAGGTCCAAGTGATGGGGGGTCCGACCCCGTCATTGGTGGTCGCCTCGCCTACTTCGCCGACCAATGGGACGTGACCACAAACAGCGAGTGGATAAGATGCACCGTGTGTTACTGACTATGTCTAGAATTTTTCTCCCCTCCACCTTACAGGTTCTGGGCCTGCCACACTCCAAAAGACCGCACATGGCATGGTATCATGTCAGAGGCCATAAAGCAACTGTTGGAGATCAGGGTGATTCAGCCCGTCCCAGTGGGCCAAAGAGGCCAAGGGCTCTACTCCATCTGTTCATAATTCCAAAGACCTCAGGGGGCTGGAGGGCGATCTTGAACCTCAGAGGGCTCAATGAGTACCTGGTGTATCGCTGGTTCAAGATGCACTCATTACAAGCATCCTAAACTCCGTCAGAGAAAAGGATCTGCTATCTTCCATCGATCTCACAGAAGCTTACCTTCATGTTCCGATACATACAGATCATCAACAGTTCCTCCGGTTCTGTTACCACGGAAGACACTATCAATACAGGGCGCTGCCATTCAGTCTCTCTTCAGCGCCATGGGTATTCACCAAGCTGCTGGCAGCCCTGACAGCACACCTGTACACACTTCCTGTCAGGATCCGCTACCTCGACGACATCCTGATCCAGTTAAGAAGGGATATGGCAGCACACGATCTGCAGATCTCGATTCAGACCTTGAGGGATCACGGCTTCTCGATCAACCGGAAGAAGAGTCACTACGCGTCTCAGCATCTGGGAGCTGTGATAGATGCCAATCTTTGTGCAATGTACTGTCCCAGGAGAGGAGGGTGAACCTTTGCGCCCTCCTCAGGAAGATCCTGGGGAGCAGGGAGGTGTCATTGGAAAGGTTGTCCAAACTGCTGGGCAAGATGGTGTCCTGTATAAGTATTGTTCCCTGGCATGTCTCCACACACGACCCCTTCAAGTATCAAAGAAGGGACTGCAGTCATGCACCCTTCAAGGCTAGGGTTCCCGGGGAGGTCCAGCATTCCCTCTGGTGGTGGTTGTTGACAAGTCTCCACAAGGGCTCCACATTCAGGGTGGTGACACAGGTAACCATCACCACAGACGCCAGCCTGTTCAGGTGGGGGGCTCACCTACACCAACAGGTGTGTCAGGGGAAAGGGAACATAAAGGACCTCCAGCACAGCATAAACTGCATAGAGTTGAGGGCTGTGCATTTAGCACTCAGGTCGTTCCATGACAAGGTAAGAAACCAGGTGCTCATACTCACGGACAATGTGGCGACCAAAGCGCACATAAACAGACAGAGGGGCACAAGTTCAAGAGCTCTCATGAGGGAAGCCCGGGAGCTAGGCTCTTGGGCGGAGCAGAACGTTCTGTCGTGGTGAGCACAACACATTTTGGGCAACACCAACATCCTGGCGGATTGGTTGAGCAGGACTACAATACACCAGGCGGAGTGGAGACTACACCCATCTCTTCTGACAGTTGGCAAGACACTTTGGGCAGCCGTGCATAGATCTGTTCGCAACACCTTCCAATGCTCAGCTGGGCAGATTCCTCATGAGATTCCCCTTGCAAGGAGCGGAAGGAGTAGATGCCCACTGCTGCATGTGGCCGAAAGGCCTCCTAAATGCCTTTCCCCCATTGCCACTGATCTCATGAACATTACACAAACTGAGGCAGGAGAAGGCGGAAGTGATCCTCGCGGCCCCTCATTGGCCAAGGAGACCCTGGTTCACTGATCTGGTGAGCCTGTCAGTGGACCGACCATGGCAAATAACCTGTCCCCTTCAACCCTCAGTCAGGGGGCAATCCTGCATCCGGAGCCCAAGGGCTCTAGCTAACCGCTTGGTGTTTGAGCAGGAAACTCTAACAGGGGCGCAGTTATCGGCCAGGGTCATCAATATGATTCAGGCAGCATGCAGGCCGGCCACTGTAAGAATTTATGAGGCCACCTGGGGTGCCTTCCGCTCAGGGTGCCTCCCAAGGCAGCTGGAGCCTAAGAAGGCTTCACTACATCACCTCCTGGAGTTCCTCCAGGATGGCCTGGATAGAGGTTTAGCCCCCAACATGCTGCGAAGGCAGGTGTCAGCCATTTCTTCAGTCTTAGAGTGTGGCACGGGGGGGGGGCTTATCACAAGTTCCAATGGTTTGCAGATTCCTAAGGGGAGCTACTAACCTCAGACCACTGGGGGTTCATCGCTACCCCATGTGGGACCTTCCTAAGGTCTTGAGAGCACTCACCAGGGACCCCTTCGAGCCCCTAGAAACTATATCGATAAAGTTCCTGACTTGGAAGACGTCTTTCTTGCTGGTGATAATGTCAGCCAGAAGGATTTCAGAACCAGCAGCACTGTCCATCAGACAAGACCTCTGCACCTTCCATGAAGAATAGGTAGTGCTGAGATTAGACCCAGCATTTGTTCCAAAGATTAACTCATGGTTCCATAGGACTCAGGAAACCATTCTTCTGAACTTTTGCCCCAGTCCCTCACACTCCCTGGAGGAATGTTGGAATACACTGGATGTTAGCAGAGCCTTAGATATATATATTAGGAGGACTGCCAACTTCAGAAGGACAGAGGCCTTACTTATCTCCTTCCAAGCAAGTAATCAGGGGCGAAAGGAATCTCCGACCATGGTGGGCAGGTGGCTCAGAGCGTCGATTATGACTGCATATCATTCGCAAGATCTGCAGGTTCCGGCAGGAATCACAGCACATTCCACTAGGAGTGCGATGTCCTCGGTGGCTTGGTCCGCTCAGGCCTCAATCGAGGAGGTTTGCAGAGCAGCGACATGGGCGTCCCCAATGCCATTCATCCAACATTACCGATTGGACACATATGCATCGGCCAAAGCAGTGTTCGGCAGACGTGTCCTACACATTCGACTCAGGAACCCCAGGACTGATCCCTCCCTTAGGGATATATGGCTTTGGTATGTCCCATATGTATATGGAGCATCTCTCCACACCAGAAGGAGAAGGGGCATTGGTCTTACCTGATACACTCCTTCTCTTCAGGTGGAGAGATGATCCATCCCCACCCGGAGGTCAGGAGGGTTCCTGGTCGACTCTGAAAATTTCCAGAGGTATAGAGAGGACAATAAGGGCAGACATTATCACAGAACTTCATAGAACTGGGGAAAGGGGGGCGGCACTGGCCCTTATATATTTGCCACTCAGTCATAGATCTACTAATGTAAAGAATAATCCATATGTATATGGAGCATCTCTCCACCCGAAGAGAAGGAGCGTATCAGGTAAGACCAACGCCCCTTCTCTAGAGCATTCAAGGGTATGGAAGCTTTATAGTGACACATTCAAATTTGAAATAAGGAAGAATTTCCTAAATGTAAGAGCTATTAAGCAGTGGAACAACCTACTTCCTGAAATCATGGGTGCTTCATTACTGGAAGATTTCAAGGGGGAAAAAAAAATCAGACATGAGGATTTCTGCACAGGGCAGGGGGTTGGACTAGAAGACCTCCAAGGACCCTTCCAACACTATGATTCTATGAAAAGTGATCAAATGAGAAGATGTATATAAGCATGCTGTGTCAAATTACACCAAGGGATTTGATAAGCTTTAACTAAGCTGGATGGATCATTTTGAAAACTCTTTTATCCTTTGCAACAAACTTGTTCTAATCCTTTATCCTAACTGAAGTGGAAGGAAGAATAATGTTGCAGCCACTGATCTCTAGCTATTTAAAGCAAGCGGGGTGTGTGTCTGTTGATAGCTACTGTTGTTAACTGACACTTCAAAAGCCTTTTTATTTGTCTCAGTGAAGCATAGGTCTGCAATAGGTCCAAGGAATTCCTTTTAGACTACTAGATATAAACACAGACCCTGCGAATGGGTGGACAGCTCTTTTCTCTTTTGTCATCTCTTCTGAACACTTTAATACAAATGAAATTGGATTTGACCATTTTGGAACGTGGCTTTCTAAAGAAGTAATTTCACACAGCTATCCTTTTGTTCTGCTCTTATTCACAATGTGTTTACAGAATAGTAATCTTGCTAAGGCAAGATTTTTCAGTAGCACCTGGATTATAACAATGAGTTTCATAAGCTGACACTTCAACACAAAGGAAACATTCAGATTGTGGAGTTAGATATTCATTTTTTTAAAAAAATCTTGCTGTATTGGAAATAAATAGATGTTAGGTATTAAAACTGTTGGGTAAAACTATTCATTTTCTGTACCCTGAGGGGGAGGGGCTTCCTGAGAGGAATGCAGGAGGAGCAAGAGAAAAGCAAGAGAAATGTGGGGAAGTACCAGTCCTTATTTATCCTGCAGTGATATTGAGTAGGATCAAGGTGGGTCTCATCAGCAAGAACAACAAGACAGTGTACAGAGAGGAGATGGAGAAGTTAACGGACTGGTGTAAAGCCAGCAATCTGCCTCTGAATGTAGACAAAACAAAAGAGATGGTTGTTGACTTCAGGAGGACACAACACAACTGCTCCCCGCACCTGACAGAGAATCTCATCTGTTCCCTCAACACCAGTTCCATAACAAGGAAGGGCCAGCAGCGTCTTTACTTTCTGAGGAAACTTAGGAAGGCACAACTTCCACCACACATCCTCACAATCTTCTACAGAGGGCCCATCGAGAGCACCCTGAGCAGCTGCATCATCACCTGGTTTGGGAATTGCACCATTTTGGAATGCAAGACCCTACAGCGAATAGTGAGGATGGCAAAGAAGATCATCGGGGTTGTTCTTTCCTCTGTCATTGACATATACACCACATACTGCGTCCATAAATCCAGAAACATTATGGCTGACCCCCCCCCCCCCACACACACTCTTCACTCTCCTGCCATCTGGAAAACATTCGGGCCCGCAAATCCAGACTGTGTAACAGTTTCTTTCAACAAGCCATCAGACTCCTCAACACAAAGAAACTGGAACCATAAATATTTGTGTATTTAGTTATATTCTAAGTTTTTAGTTTTAGAGTATGTGTAGTTCTGTGTCCTGCTTTTTTTTCTTTTTTCTTTTTTTTCAATCTGTTGTCTGATGTAGCACCTTGCTCCCAGAGAAGCATTGTTTCATTTCACTGTGTACTGTACTGTATATTGTTGAAATGACAATAAAGCCTACTTGACTTGACTTGAAACTGTCCCAGGAATGCAACTTGTCAAAGTAAACAGTCTGCAATAATGTCTGATCTACAGGTGTGTGTGTGTTTCTCTGCATGCATATAAACACAGACCCTTACATGTGTTTCTATTACTTTTCATAATGTGAACCATCCAGAAT
>JAEANM010006981.1:0-11975 GCA_017656035.1 Myanophis thanlyinensis
TTTATTTATTTATCGTGTGGATCCAGGATGACACCACAAAAGGGGCTGCCATCTGGGACAATAAAGGATTGTTAAACACTCTTCCATGTTTTAGAGTTTAGACAGTAGCAATCACCATTCTTGTGATGGAGGACCTGGATTTTCTTCAAACCTCCTTAACTGTGTAATTCATTGTTGCCTTGTTTCAGCAGCACACAATAGGAAATATTACAAAGGAAACAAGAAAATTATTTCTGTTTTGATTGTAAAAGATGATCCTGCTGCATTTGGACAACTGCAACACCCAAAGGCATCAGGTAAGCTGTTTTATTTCTTTAGAGATAGAAATGAAAATGTTGGAAATGTTATTTCAGTAGAGGGAAAAAGTTTTCATGTCTAATGGAGCATGGCCCTGAATTTCTAATAGAGTATGTTTCTAAGAACAGCCTTCTTAGTGAGGGACTGGAGTTTCGTGTATCATTGCAATGCAGTTTTTTTTGGGGTGGGGGCTCAGGTGGGTTATTGTCATTCCCCCCATGAAGAAATTATTTTTTCTTTTCTTCTTTAATTTTTTATAAAAAATAAAGATATTACTATGTCAATACACTTGAAGGGTTTCCTTCCATTTTTCAAGAATGGCATAGACAATTCCTAATTCTGCCCTGTTTGGTGCCTTGGGATTCCATTTGGTTCTGTTTGGTTAAAAGAAAATTATACACACATGCAACTGAAACAAAATCAACCACTATTGAAGGCCCTGTTCTTCAAACTACAGAATAGGTAATACAGAATTCAAAATAGGTAAGTCTGGAATCATTGAATCAAAAATGGACTGTGTCATTGAGCTGAATTTCCTGCTTAATATATGAATTCAAATTCAATCATTTGTGAGAGAAGGTTGTTTAATCTTTAGAAGGCATCCCTTTCCTCTGATCTTCAATTCAATTTCGCCGCACACATGTTGTGCATTGACAATAAAAGATTGCATTGAATTGAATTGATCTCACTCCTTTTTGTTTTGAATCTCTTCCTTAAGGTGAATTGTTTTTGTCTGTTCTAATGTTGCCATTCTTTAATAAGAAAAATCACACTCCTCATTACTGTTCTAGTTATTTGACTCTTTTCCAAGGACCGGTATACAAGTATGGACTTGCTATGAGAAACGGTTGTGATGATAGGACATAAACTTGCCACAACGGTTGCAGTTCATCATTGCACATTCTTTCCTTCTGTGATTTGGAAGCTTTTTATTTCTTCTTCCCTTCTCAACTTAGCTATGTACACAATGACTACTGACAAAAAAAATTGTAACAACTTTCCTGAAGTCCATGCAGCCACACCTTTAATTCCACTGGCAAGCTTACTCTATTATCTGCTTTTTTACTCAAAGTCATCTGCTATCAATTATACAATTATTTCTTCAGTATATGTATCATGATATAAAAAAGGGAAAGATTATATATTTTCCTCAAATAAGTTAATATACAGTATGTATTAGTTATATATGTATTTTTGTTTTTCTTTTTTTCTTTTTTCTTTTCTATAAAATGTCATACTGCCAAATTAATGCTTTGGCCACTTTTAATATTAGATTATAATTTAATGTTATATTAGTTGTCTAAGAGCTTCAGAACCTATTAATTTTAATTAATGCTTAATTGCACATAGTAGAAACATAATTGATATGAGGAAAATGGTATAAGACGTAAACCTCCATGTACTTAAAACTTACAAGTTTCAATTAAATACATTGAATACAAATACATTGTTCATTCTAGTCATACATTGTAAGTGGGATCTCTACAGAACAACCTTATATCTATTACTATTTGATCATTTCCCTAGAATTTTCTTCTTAAATTTTGAATATTTTGCTCTGAATTTTTCAAAGTTGTACCCATTTATGAGGCTGCCTATTTCACTTATAATATGCCACAAAAGTATCCCAAGCCCATAGAAGTTCCTTTGAAATCACTTTTGAATAAGTTCTCACTTCCTGTATCCAGAATACTGCTTGAAACCCACACATCAAAATCCCAGTTATTATGAAGATCTACCTACAGTTTGGTAAAACTGGATCAAAAAAACATCAAGAGCATCCTTAGATTATTTCAGTAGGAACTATCCTATGACTAGGTAGAAATTCTACTACTTGATGTTGACTCAATACAAATATGTATTTTAAAGATTAAACCTGGGCGCACACAGTCTATTTTGCACTTATTTGTGGCAACTATGTGAATCAGCCTTGGGTCTTCTGTTTAAACACAGAAGCTCTTTAAAAAAAAAAAATTACAAAAAGGTTTTTAATGTTCACTCAGAGAGAGTTTTATAGAAGTAAAAGCAAGGCTCAGAGAAATGGGATTGTCTTCTCTCTGTCTCTCATTTCTTTATCCCTTTAAAACCCTTTCAGATCAATAGAAAGTCCCCTTTTTCCAGGCCATAAATATATTCACCAATCAGTATGTGTCTTTAGTTCTTCTCATCTCTTCAACATTTGTCTTGACATTTGAAAAGAATGTTTGGCAGGTGAAGAAAGCAAGCATGGAGGAAAAAAAGATCCTTTCTCATTGTGCAATGAGATTTTGTTCTTTGGTCTGTCTGTCAGACAGCCCCGAAATGAAACCATTCTTCAAGGCATGTTCACGGCTGGACGGTAGCTCCGTGACAATGGACAGCTCAGCAGCAACTGAAGTGATAGAAGAACTGTCTGACTCAACTTTTTCTGATGAATCAAGGCCTACAAGCTTTAGATCTGCAGGAACGACTGTGGCCAATTTCTCTTCTTTGCTTTCCCTTATTTCATTATTTCTGACACTGCTGAGATGAAGCTTTGTTATATACCACAACCCTGTGGCAGTGGACTGGGGAGATAAGAGTTTGTTAAGACAGAGAACACACAAGCTGACAAAATGTGTGGAAAATTGAAATGACAAGGGTGTGTTGATAGTTTGTTGTTTTTGAGCAATTGTGTCTGTATTAAAAAGGTAGCTAGTCAGAAGCTGAGCGAAATGAAATATGGGCTGACCATACTTTCAGAGTTAAACAAAACCAGAATACAAAACCTCTTAAGACAGTTATGTGAGATAAACCAATTCACCTTAACAGAAGCAGAGCTACTGCTGTTTTTTGAGTTTTTTTTTTTTATTTAAAGCACGTTTGTCAGATGGCCGTCTGTACAATTTATTTATATTTATGAAAAAAGAATCTGGCTATATCCATCATTTTAAAAATGTCATCATCTCAGTTTATATCTTCAATGCTACAAGACTGTTGACAGGCAAAGAAACTAGGATGTTTCTGGATCTATCCTTAAGTTGGTCTTCCAATGGAGCACTCTGGATGTTGTAATCTTCCTGCTGGCGTCATTCCTCTTTTTCCTTTTCTTCCTATCTTTCCCAGCATTAAAGTCTTTCCCAGAGAGATAGATTTTCACATTAGAATAACTTGAGTCTGGACATTTGTACCTGAAGAGAATACTTTGATGATCAATGTATTTGTTTTCTTGGATGTCCATGGTAGGTTTAGCCATCTTCTCTAATATGAAAGTTCAAAAGCACTGATATTTTTTCTATCCTCTAATATAAAGTATTTATTTTTATTTATTAAATTTGTTTGCTACCTGTTTCACTGCAAGATTCATTTCACTTCCATAGAATATCACAGAGAATATCAAAATTCACACAGTTCTGAACTTGGAGGTACAGACACACCAAAGCATTTGAATACCTTTTCCAAGACTCTCATAGTTGTGCTGCAAAGTGCTATATGTGGTGTATTTCTTGATTGCTTGTTGTTGTTTTTTTAATATTTGATGGTTGATCATAAGAGACAAAAGTTTTCTATCATTTTGATATTTTCATTTACATTTCTAAGGTTGGTTGTTTTACTTGCTGCCATTTTTTGGTCTTCTTTATATTTAATTTTAGGGTTAGGCTTATTGTTATTTTTCATTTTTCTATTTAACTTTTATTACTGAAGTTTGCATCGGGATAGTGTCATAAGTATAGTATAGGTTACTGATATTTATGTATAACAACATATTGATCTTATTCAAATCTGGCTTCTCTTAATATGCATTCAAAGAGAGGTTAAATAGAAAAGGGGGGAAATAGATTCCCTTATCTGAGTCCTTTGTGAACTTTGTAGCCAGTCTATTATATCATATTCTGGCAGTGTAAGAAACACATATTTCTACAAATATCACTAAGCATAATGATATAATTTTACTTCATTTTTTTTTCTGTTGTGATACTAGAATTACAATCTGGGCCAGACCAAGGGTCCTCAAATAGTTTTTTTTTTTTAATTTTCTATATTTAATATTAAATATTAATATACTAAGTTCTAATTACCTACAAAGCTGTTTTTATGTTTTGAAAGTTAATGATTGATTGATTACTGACTACCAAGTTGGTATCAAATTTTAGTGACCATATAGATACATTTTCTCTATGATGATTTTTCCCCAGCCTGGGCTTTTATATTTTTCAGAAATGCACCTGTAGTCTGTTTCCAAACTCTAGTGAGTTTTATGCAGGTTATTGCATAAAAGTAAACATTCAGGTATTAAGACCTTTTGTAAAATCCCCCTGATAATCTGTTAGAATCTGGAGATTTTCCATTTTTAAATTTTAAAGGCTTCAGAAATTAAACAAAAACAAAAACAAAGGAGATTTGATTAATTGAAAAAGGAGAATGAAATTGATAAAATTGTATGATCTATTAAGCTAATTCTAAAAACGTTAATCAGTTAAAACATTTATTAATTTTAAATTGTTAGTAATGGATTGTTTTAGGATTATAGTTGGTGAAGAAAGTTAAAATTCTTTATATATTTGGTTTTAATCATGATTTGAATATTTCTATCTTTAATCTAATTTTCCCCCTTTAGGTTTTATTTATTCACCAGCATTGTAGAATTTTTATTATCATATTCGTAATATCTTTGCTTAGCAAAAATAATTTGAGAGGATGTTATGGTTTTAAGAGATACTAACCAGAACTTCCCTATTCAGCCCAGCTATAGAAGTGTTGGCAATAGCACTTCAATCCATTGATCAGATTTATGAGATAAAATTGGATGATAAATCAAGGCTTTGAAATTTATTTGCAGATAATATGATTCTGACTCTCCCAAATGCCTCCCATTCAGCTAACTATATTAAGAATGAGTTACAAGAATTTGTAAAGGTGTCAGAATTATTTATTAATATCCATAAATCACATTTGGTATTTTTCATACCTTCTCAAACCTCAAAAGAAAATTTCTATAGGTTTAAGGATTCCAGTAGAATAAGGATAAGTATTCAGGAATCACTATTACCAAAAATATAGAAATGAAACAGGGAAATATTAAATTGGAAACAGGTTAAGTTGGACTTAAAATTAATTTAACACTTTAGGGCAATTTGCAATGGCTAGAATGAAACTCCTTGAAAAAATTAATTCTCTGTTTCAATTGTTCCCAGTTGAAATTCTATAATGGATTTTAAAATATTTGCCAAACAAGTTAGTAAATAGGTAGAAAGTTTTTTCCCATAAGAAAAAAAAAATCAGAATCAATACAAGGATTGTTATAGTTCTCAGGAACAGAGACAGTAGCATATACCCAGCCTGAGAACAATTGTGTAATAAGGACATATGATTCCATTCACTCTGGAACAACTTTCAAAAATAATAGATCCAAACTGAATCTATACAAGTCAAATAATTCAATAAACTGGTAGTTCTGCACCCAAACATTTCCATAGAATAAACAGAATTGAAAATATTTTCCCAACAATGATACTCCAAATTTGAAAAAAAATAGATGAGATAGACCTGATAAAGTATGCTTTTTCTCTTTTAACGGGACAATCACTATAACATAGCTTAAAGGATATAACTTTTACAGAATAAAATATTTCTATAGCAATAGGGAACCTTTAGATAAAGACCAGATAGAACAATGAATAGGCGACGAGTTACCATGGTTTTGTTTTGTTATATAAAAAAAGCTCTACTGAAAAATAAGGATGACAGAACTTTAGTAAATCAAACTTATACTGATGTTAAGAAATTATTTCTTAACTATAGAACAACTAAGTGGGAGCATTTCAAAAATCCGTGAGCTGTGTTGGAATTAAAAAGAGATTCACCACTGGTTTAATGACAACTTGGAATGCTGTTCTCGGTAACCCCATACTAGAGAAATATTGGAGTGGTTATGGAGATGAGGTGGATTCACACAGCTTGACTCTGAGAATTTCAGTGGAAGAATCATTGGTCCTTTCCAGTTACTGAAGATTGGCATCTATGTATTATAATTATTCTTTCAAATGTTTCAGAGCTTGTAAAAAAAATGGGGGGCAGTAATATTTCTTTCATTTGTTGTGGTCAAGTGATAAAATTATGCTCTTTTGGAAAGGTAAGCATTATTATTAAACAAAGAATTGAAGAGTTACAGATGTACTGCACTTATTTACAGGGCAAATCTCAAGCTTAAAAATAAGCAACTTAATCTAGTTTATTTTAGCCCCTACAATGATAATTGCTCATCATTGCGAAACGTTTGATAACTTAATAAGTGACATGTGGATTAATAAGGTCTTTTCAATTGCTATACTAGAAAAATATTATAGATAAAGTTAAAATAATAGAACATCAGAGACCTGAATTACAGCTGAATCCAATTTTGAAGGACTATCTTTTATCTCAATTGCAATAAGCTTGTTAATTAGCAACCCTTTACACAACAAATAAGGTTGTGCATATTATCTGTCTATCTATTTATATAGCAGGTCTTATTTTTCTAGTTTTACATCTTTTTTCTCCAATCATCATGGATTAATGTTACTCAATTGCTTGATATTTATTCATCATATTCATTAAATAAAATATGTCCAAAAAAAGAAAGAATAAAAATAAAATCCACTCACTGTGCCCTCAGTTGACATCTTGTTTCATTTTGCACATTCCAGCATTATAGACTTCTCAAGAATTGATTTCTGAGGAAAAATGGCAGGCTGAAGATGGCGGTCTCCTTCTAAATGGGGACCATTTATTTTTGGCTATAAACAAGGCTGCTACAAATAAATTGTAAAACCCTCTCTGGACAAAGAGATGATGCAAGATCACCCAAGCTGATCTCTTTATAGTTGCACATTACAAAGATACAGTACCTCAATACAGTGATCTTTGAAAAGGAAAAAATTGGAAATGGGGCGATTCCACATAATTGTTCCAGCTTCATAAGAAGCTTTTTCAAAGGACACTGTTTGTGTACTTTCCATGCTAACCACCTTTGGAAATTGCCTGTTAACTGCTTCAAAAAGGTTAGACCTCTTCGGAATGACTAGGTTGGAACTACCATGTGAGTTCCTTCAATCCAAAATATAAGAATATGGCTATCTATTTATATAAAAATTTAAAATAAACAGCAAAAACTAAGGGCTAGAGAAAGTTTAAATGGATTATGGACTCAGAAATGCTAGAGCATTGGGCTTTAAACATTCAATCTTTGAAATTATTTTTAAAGAACAAGTGCATGTTGTAGAAATAAAAAAAAATGTTTTTGATATTGGAAACAACCATAGTGGTGTTCTGATATAGCTTTGAGGAACTACACAGGACCTATGACAGGAATTAGATTCAGTTATGTTGTGTTTTCTTCGGAGCAATCTGTTCATAGAAGAAGATGCTATAGAACAGTGGTGGCAAACTTATGGCACACGTGCCAGAGGTGACATGCAGAATCCTTTCAAAGGACATGTGCACTGTCATCCCAGCTCAGCTCCACCATGTTTCTCTCTGGGGTTTCTCAGTGTTGTTTGCAGAAAAACAGACATTTCCCTGTAAATGACAAAACAGAAGCTCACAAAAGACAAAAAAGATCTCACCACTTGCAGAACTGCCTGTGTTGGGATGCCCTGCCTTCAACTAGCTAGGTGGTTTTCGGGTCTCCTCTGCACATACATGCACACCTTGCAGTTTGGACATGCATGCACAGTTTGGGCACTCAGTATCTAAAAGGTTCACTATCACTGCTATAAAACAAGATATGCAGAAAAATATACCAAAGAAAAACATGAGTCTTTGAATAAGAATTTCTTATCAGATATAAAGGGAAAACTGGACAAGGCTTGAAAAAATAAGAAGAAAATAAACATGACATCCACAGAAAGCATTGGATTTTGTTTTTATTCACATACAAGTACACACACACACACACAAAAAAAAAAACCCACATCTGTTTAAAGTACTGAAGAAATTTGTGAAAAGGATCAATAACCATTGGAATGAACTATAGAAAAAGATTGTTCTGTGTATGGGGAAAAAAAAAGAATATAAAGCAAGTTTAATTGATCAAGGATAAAATTAGACAAGTTGATGTTCTGAGTGGTTTTGGATGCTGGTATCTAAACTGGAAAAAATGGTATACTGGATTTGCTTACATTTAATGTGTTTTAGTTCTTTGTCCTATAATTAATATATGCATTCTAATGTTATATATTTAATCTGGCTTTCATCTGGCTTTTTACTCAAAGTAAGGAAATTTAGTAAAATTATTTCTCCTTGTTATGCTAAATTTCAGTCTTATAATGACTAATCATGACTAGTGCATATTTGAGAAGTGTGAATAGATTTATACTTTACAGTTAAGATATATAATGTTTATTTGAATTGTATGAATTGCTATTTAGACATTTTCTCTGGAACTGTAGGTTCAAATGGGAAAAATCTGTAATGAAGCTAGGAGAAATGGTCTCTGTTAGTGTTTGTTTTATTTGGTTTACATTAGGATATTGTAACCGTTCTATGCTTTTAAATGGGATTTTGCTTATAGTTAAGAACTGATATGTTTAATTTTATATATGTTAATTAATGCTAATATATTGGAGCTCTGGATTTTTTGCTGATAATTGGATTGGAGAAGAGGTTACTTATTTGATTTGTGTATATAATACTTTTATATTTTTTAACTAAGAGAAGATGAAGAGCTTATGAAATCAATTACAGTTGTCATGATGATGGTGGGAAGGAATGTTTTATTCTTTTTTTATTTCTTAGATCTTTTATTCTTTTTTTAGTTTATTGCTCTATATAAAAGTTTTAATAGAATTATTGCAAAGCTTCTCAAGAGACCCAGGGGTTCATATAATGTGTCTAAAATATAAACAAATAAATAAAAATGAGCCCAATCATTGTGCCTCAAGTGAGAAGGATGGATTGGCCATTCTCCAAAGTCAATGACTGGTTTATTTTTCTTGTTTTACATATAACAGCCCAAGTGAATAAGCTCATTGATAGGCACTTTCAGTGACTGGGTACTATTCTCATAATTCAATCTTATTAAATTAACATGCATTTTTCTTCTATTAAGCAGATCTGTTGTGATCAGTATTTAAAATTCCACACTTTCTGTGTGATCCCAGCATATTTGAATTTTTATCTTCTGGCTGTCCTGTCTGTGTCTGATGCTGAGCATCCATCAGAGCCTTTCCCAAGCTCCAGAACTGGCCCAAGGTCTTTCCCAACCTCCTCATTGTCTGAGTCTGCTGCCAGCTCCACTGGCAGCTAGCAGGCCACAACAGCTATCTTCTGATAAGAAAACTCAACAGGGAAGCCAGATTTACCTAACAACTGGGTTAATAATATTAACTGCAGTGATACACTTAACAACTGAGCAAGAAAGATTGTAACATAGGAAAAATTCACTTAACAAATGTCTCACTTAACAACAGAAATTCTGGGGTCAATTGTGGTCATACGTCAAAGATTACCTGTATTTCACTTTACAGAAAAAACAAGAACAGCATGCAAAGAAGAACAGAAACCCATTATAATATAAAGTTTTGAGATTGCGGTCTATTATAAATACAATATTAGTGATGTTTTTTCCTTAAAATTAAATATCAAGACCATCTTGGAGCTGATAAAAGATCATCCACCTATTTCATCAGTGTTGGGTCATAAACATATGTTAATGAACATCAACCTCATAGTCTTCCAGGAGCAGTGAAATATGATCCTTCAATGGCTTTTGAATTATTATATACTGCTTCCATTTCTACCATTTTAATACATATCTTTGCATTTTAAATCACCATTTTATAATGTAATATTAGCCTTGCATTGTATCATCACTGTGTTTGATATTTGAACTCTTTAGGAGCCACCAAAAACCAGCTGGTCATAGTGAATGAAAAAAAAAAAAAACAGTTTATCAATATTCAATAAAGTTGACCAACCCATCATATTCAAGCAGAAAAAAAAGGTTTTAAAATGCAGAGGAGTGCTCACATATCATACTATCTGTCTGCTATGTATAATGTCATTTCTTGGGATCACTGCCCTTTGCAGCTACTACACAATTCCTGAACAAGGCCTGGCTATTTCAATGGCTTGACAAGAACTGCTATGCAAGTATCTTCAGATGCTCCAAAGCACCTTTTTCTATTTGCATCCTAAGTGTTGCAATGGCCTTAAGTTCTTCCTGGAATATTACAAATTCATCTTCATCATCAATCAGTTGGTCCAATGTCAATATCCTTGCTTTTAGCCATTTTTTCCATATCACCCACTTTTCCTCAATTTTTAAAGTTAGAAATCAACTTCAGTTGGTTGAATAGCAAAAGGGTTGAATCTTCTTTTATTAAGCATTCCATAAATTTATAAATGATGTGATTGTGTCCAGGGATAACTAGAGTTTTATTGCAATTTAGAACTTAATACAGTCCATTCAACCAAAGATGCCATATATATACTGCACATTCTGAAGTTGCCCCAAAATTTGTGTATAGAAAAGGGCCATTAAAATAGCATTTTGTTGGAGATGTAATAAGGATAATAATTGTTTAAAGCACATTATTTTACAATGCCCTATACTTGTTAAGTTTTGGGAGAAAGTAGTGAGTTATATTTATATGATTGTTTAGCAAAAGTTAAAATTTTCAGAGGACAATATTCCCTTGAACTATATAACTAATATACAAAATTTGTAACATAAATGGATTCTCCTTGCCCTTACTGTGGTGAAAAGACTAATATTTCAGCATTAGAAATAAAAATGTATAGGTTCTTTCAGTGAATTGACCAAAGTCCTGAAATACTTGCTACCTATTATCGAATTGTCTATATATGTATGGACACATATAACAAAATATGGGAGTCATTTATATAAATACATTAGGTTAAAAGAGCATTACAGTTATATAAGTATATTAGAACTATATACAAACTTGAATAATATAAGTATATGTAGAATTGTACTTATTTAGTGTTAAAATTATTTTCCTCCTTGTTATTTTGTTATAGTTTGTCATTTTTTTAAAAAAGGCATTTTTACCTCTTTTTTCCCTTTTCTTTTGACAATTTATCTATTTCTATTGTAATTATTGCTATGATTCTTAAATTTATTTATTCTGTTATTTTAAAAGCAATAAAAGTACATTAAAAAAAAGCTCTTTCTGGAATGCTGGGAACAAGATATCAGAATTCAGAATAGGAGCATGTGCATGCAACATAGCTAAATATATAGCAAATCAGTACAAATCAAATTTAAAGTGGTTTCAGATTTAATTGGATTCAAATTTGTGATTAGAAATTTGATGGTAACATAAACATTGGACTACCTGGTTGTCTGTGATGGAGAAGTTTGGACAAGGCTAGAAGGCTTCATTATTGACAAAACTACTTGCATCAGAGTTATCCCTTGAGGGCAACAATCTAACTTGACAAATCCAAGAGAAGAAGGATGGGAGGCTAAAATATAGAGCCACATAGAAAAAAAATGTCTCTGTGCCCACAATCCCCCCACCCTTTTTATTTAGGAGAATTACAGAGAGTACTGATGAGACTCTAGAAGAAAATACAGGGGCTATACGGGCTTATATTGGTGCCCTCACATATCATAAAACAGCTTTGAGGCTTCCAATACAAAGCACTGTATTAGAAATGTCTCTTTCTCAAGATCCAAAGCACTGTACTAGGAATGTTTCTTTCTCAAGATCCAA
>JAEANM010006982.1:0-18131 GCA_017656035.1 Myanophis thanlyinensis
ACAAACAAACAAACATATATATATATATATATTCACACACAATCTCTTATAAGTAATATTTTTCATATGTTTTATTCTTTAGTACAGACATTTAAGATTGGAACTTCTTCTATGAGGTCTGCAAAGCCAACTAAGCATACATGACTGCATATTTACTTTGCATATTTTGGATTATGCTAGCACTTTATACAGCTTGAAGAAGACCTAAATGTTTTTGCTGAAAGGGAGGTGCAAATCCAAAAACAGAAGTACAGTACCAAGACAAGGCACAGCTGAAATGTGATATGGGTTGGAAACACTTACTGGTAATCAGTAGAACTTCCTTTCCTTTTCCTGTTACAATCCATTCCTGAAGAGTTAAGAGAACTAGAGATCAAATCAGTGGGACCAGGTGACATAAAATCACTGATCGTAGAGGAAATGTCCATCCTTTGGTCAGCCATTGGATTGCCTGGAATTGTTAAGAGGGAAAACTGAAGGATTAAAGGTCAATTGTTTGTATAGTTACATAGTGTTTTGTACTCTAATGAACAGTTTATTTCATCCCTTAGCATTCCTATGCATCAAATAGGAAAGTAATCTTCTAGAACAAAGATTCCCAAACCTGGGTAAATTACCCAAAATTGGGTAAAAGTGGTTTGTTTGTTTGTTTGGATAATGACATGCAATCACAACAGGGACATTTAAAATGGTGTAGAGTGGTTTACCTACATTGGGTAAAAAGGACTTTCTGGTAAGCAGTTGGGGTAACAAAGAAAAATGGGGGAAGCTCTGTGCTAGAAAGAACAGTTTAAAAAAAAGTCCCATGCTATATCCTACTCTCCTATATGCTTTTGGGGAGCTCATAAACAAGAGACTATTATTATTATTATTAATAATATCCCAAAGGCTCTGACTATGAACATTTGATTATATCTGCAAATGATACAACCCCTTTTAAACACTGTAATGCCAATAGATAGTTGGCTGACCCAGGGGCCATTCATAGTTCTTGGGAAGCACATATATCATTTAAGTCAAAATCAAATTCTCATACCCTTTCAACAAATACTGGTGTACTTTGAAAAACAAACAAAACAAACAGGTGGACCTGGTAAGAGCTGTGTTATTCTTTCTATGCAATATTTTAGCTGTCACAAAATTATTTAATGTTATTTCTATCATAATACAGTACTAGGCGATCCAGGATAGTGTCAAGGCTAAAAACTAGAAACCAGATGACTGTGTGTTCTAATCCTGCTGTAGTCATGGAAGATGACATTGGACCAGTCCCTTTCTCTAATCCTAGGAAGAATCCTAGAAAAGAAAGATTTATGGAAAATGTTGATAACAAAAAGGGTGTAGATTTGTCTATGGAGTCAAATCTGACTGAAATAATCAAATCAAATCAAATATAAATATGGTAAATAATGAGGTAAACAAAAGTATCAGTTGATGAAGTGAACTAGGGTAACAGGATTATGGTATGAAACACTTCAGGATTTTAGCTCCTTATGAATTTATCACAGTTGAAATAGCATAACATGTTCATATTCCCTAACAAATGTGCCTAAAGCTCTTGGAATGCACTGAGTAATTACTTGATGTCTCTAATTAAGAAATAAAGAAGACAAAACAACAACACACATGGTACCTAAGAGAAAGCAACACAGGGGGAGGAAAAAGAACTTTTAAAGTTCTAAATAAATTTAAACAGAGAAAAAGTGGGGCAACACAATTAATTTTAATTAATTTCAGCTAACGTCTGAAAACGGGACATTTAGGGTTCTCTTTTTTGTAAAAGAAAATATGATTACATAGCAGCGGTTAAGTCTGTGGCTTTCCTTACCTGTAAACTTGATCTCTTTAATCCTAGAATCACTTTGCAAAGATGTGCTGTTCTACTGTTGCCAACGGCAAAGCAACCCAGTTACCTTAACTGTCCTTTCATTTCCTCCAGTCTTGCTCGTCAACACTTTCAAGGTGCCTCTGTGCTAAGAAAACAAATATCATGCCGTCAATTTACTACTGCCAAATCACTGGATATAGTTTTTGACCTTTAAGCAAACAAACAAACTAGAATCTCTCTCCATAAACTAAAGCAATCCATATGGTCAAAAGTACGACAAGAACTTCAGTCCAATTAAAAGGAGCCTCAGTTAAGACCCTCATTGGATAGGAGTTTCACTGATCCATGTTAAATTAGAGTTGTTTACATATTGGTTGCTTTTGCTGACTTGAAACTATGCCAATAAAATCTATTGCTAATCTCTAGCTGGGCACTTTCTACAGGCAGAAAAGAAAAAAAAGAAACAGAACTATCATGCTTACAAAACCCGTTCAGGAGATTTTGTTTTGCATTACAGAGGAGAGTCTGGGCATAGGAGAACCTTTCTCAAATTTAGGTTGGTATTTGTAGGATCTTTCTGCTGGTGTTGGAGTTACATGGCACAACTCGCTACATGGAGTTAAAGCTCAAGTCTTCCATAAATACAAAGAGGTTTTCTTCTCTATTGCTTCCCACACTTAATCTGCACCAAGAAAAGGACCGTTCTTCTGGGAAGATTGCAAAAGGAATTCCCTTCTTCCTGACCATCAATAGAAGAAAATAATCCAAGATAACCAAGTGTTTTGCAAAGTAGAGGCATATATTCAAACAATCAGATATATGCTTAGACTCTTACTGAGAAGCAACAGATCAATGACTTTTTCCTAAAGGATGGTTTCAAGAGCTTATTTTTTTCCCTCATATTCTAGTGTGTTTAGTATATTTGATATCCATAGTGTATCTTGATGCCACATAATCAATCAATACATTTGATATATATACAAACTATATGAAATGCTGCCTGCAACTCATTTTAATGTGAAACAAAATTGTAGCGTCAGATGAACTTATTTTTGTTACCTTAGATCTGTACAAACATGGGATATTTATATACTTGTAAATTTAATGAATTTATAAGGCCACCCAAATGAAACAATGTGATTCCAGGTGGCCCACAATAAAAATAAACAATAAACAGAAGATATAAAATCTTTGCTAGGAAATCCCACTTTTTCCTCCACCACTTTTGTTGAGAATGGTTTTAAATAGATAAAGGCAGGATTGTTAAAATTTCCAAATTAAATGTTTCCTATTACTACCTGGGAGGTCTTCTAAATGCCAAAAACACTTACATGAATTATTTTTAGAGGCAACCTTGGGCACTAGTTTTAAAGAGATTAGCATTCCATGCCTTGCATAATGCATATTTTAGAGGCATACACCCTGGCAGCTCAATAACTTCATATGAATGTATTGCAAAAAAAAACCCTGCAATGCTAACTAACTGCATTCCATATTTACATACTGATACAAAATCTAAAGAACATTCCATTAAAATATGATCTAGCCTTGCTGCCAACACTATTTTCCACTACATATACTTCATTTAAACACCAGTTAATTCTAACCCTTCATTAGATTTTATCATATGGGATTTTAAAATAAGTATGATTGCTGCCAAGAAATACAAATTGAGCCTGCAAGCCTGGCATTCTTACTTAAGCTTTACCACTTGTTTACTTGATACACCAATAAAGTAATTTATAGATACTGAATTGGATCCAAATCTTTTGTTCTGAGAAAGAAAACAAAAAGGGCTCCAGTCTGTTTAAGTAAAATTAACCCAGACGGATCTTTTAATCAATTATTTTCAAATACCGAATAGGAAGAACAATTTATTCCTATTTCCTTTTCCCCTATAGAACCCTTAAACATATTATCCTATCAAGTTGCTCAGTACAGGTAGTCATGAGTTAATGAACCCTCATGCAGCAGTGAACGAATGGTAGTTACGTACAAGTGTCCAAAGTTACAGCAATTGCAGCATCCCCATGGTTGTGATCCAAAGTCATGCTCTTGGCAACTTGCCCACACGTACGACCATGGAGGCACTTTGATTCTCCCCATCTGCTTCCATCCCTCCCATCTCTGCCCTTTTAGCCGCCCTGCACTCTGCCATCTTTGCTGGGCCAGTTACCCTGCACACCACTGACCCTGGTTTTTCAAGCCTAGCAAGGTGGCCCTATGCAATCAGGACAAGGCCTCATGGGAAGAAGGTTAGCAGTGGGAGGAAGAAGCAAAGGGGCAGCTAGGGGCAGCAGGGTTGGCAGAATCACTGGAGTGTAGGGCGGCGTGGTATAGAGCACACAGCCAGCAATGAGGCAGAGCAAACAGACTGCAGCACAGCCAAAGGGACAGAGATATGGAGGAGATAGGCAGGTTGAAGAATTGGAGGAGGTACGTACGGTAGTTCCTTCTGAAGAGGAAGAGTTGAAGAGGCGGCAGTTTCTACTGAAGCTGGGACGGAATCAAGCCAAAAATGGCTTAGATTGGGATTGGGATTTTAACTTTTAGAATATTTATTTCGGCCTTTAATTCATTTTTAATTGCTTTAAATTTTACATGTTCTGTTTTAAATGGCTGTGCACCGCCCCAAGTCCTTCGGGAGCGGGGCGGTATAGAAATTCTGTTAAAGATTAAAAGATTAAAGATGGGTCCTTGCCTAGTGGCGGAATGGGATTCAGTTAATGAGACCAAGTCAAGTCAAGTAGGTTTTACTGTCATTTCAACAATATACAGTACAATACACAGTGAAACAAAACAACGTTTCCCCAGGACCAAGGTGCTACATCAGACAACATAGATAAAAAAGAAAAAGAGCAGGACACAGAACAACACATAGCTCTAAATCTAAGAACTTAGAGGGGAAAAAGCTAAATACACAAATATTTATGGTTCCAGTTTCTTTGTGTGGAGGAATCTGATGGCATGTGGAAAGAAATTGTTACACAGTCTCTTTGGGCAGGCCCAAATGCTTCTGTACCCTTTTCCAGATGGCAGGAGAGTAAAGAGCATGTATGAGGGGGGGGGGGGTGGTCAGCCACAATGGTTCTGGCTTTACAGATGCACGGTGTAGTGTATATGTCCATGACAGAGGGAAGAACAACCCTGATGATCTTCTCTGCTGTCCTCACTATTTGCTGTAGGGTCTTGCGATCTGAAACGGTGCAATTCCCAAACCAGGTGGTGATGCAGCTGCTCAGAGTGCTCTCGATGGTCCCTCTGTAGAAGGTTGTGAGGATGTGTGGTGGAAGCTGTGCCTTCCTCAATTTCCTCAGAAAGTATAGACGCTGCTGGGCCTTCCTTGTTATGGAACCGGTGTTGAGGGACCAGGTGAGATTCTCCAACCAGGACTGCAGGGATTGCTGTCACTAAGCAATGTGATCACTTGATGTCGTACTTTACGACCACATTAGTTAGCAAAAAAAATTCTGGTCCCAATTACTGATGTTAAAGAAAGATTGCCTACACTTTCAAATAGAGTTCACGGGTAGGGCTGGCTGCAGAAGATTGCATCAATGAAAATTACTCTCCTTCATCCCCACCGTCTATGAAATGTCCAGCCTGCAGAGCTTATTTAACTATGGTTCACATTTATTATTATTCAGCAGATTTAACTCAAAAATCAACTCACATAATCTGGTTTTCCTTTTAAAAATTCCCTACAAACCTCAAGTATATATCATGGATCTTAGGTACAATCCCAACATTTCATGTAAATTCTCCCACAGCACATCCTCACAGTTCCAAGGTTCCTTCTAAAGTGATCCATAGCATATATTGAGTACACTGAGCTTTGGCCAAGGCCACTCTATAAATGGTCAGAGATTTGAATCTTTTTTCCTACAACTCCCAGAATTCATAGTCACCATTGCAGGGAAGATCTATACCAACATTTAACTATTTTATTGTCACTCAAAGTGAAAAACTATATATTTTTCAAAATCCAGTTTCAGATAACCTTAAAAAGTATTATTTCCATGATTTGTAACTCTATAAATTGTTTGTCTCTGCTGTGATTTATTTTAAATGAAGCAACAACTGTCCGTTTTGTTGTAGAGTGCTTAGATGAGATGCTGTGAATAGATTTATTCCTCTTGTTTATTGAAGCACTATAAAAATACTCTGAAAATGAGGCAACATTTGCCTGCTGAAACAGACTGCAAAAACATCCTTAACTTTCTTCACGTTGTGACCAAAGCTTGTTGCCAAGATACTTCCAAGGACACGAGAAAACTGCTATTCTCTCCTCAGTGCTTCATCTTAAATGTTACATTTTTTGATAGTGAAATAGATAAATAAAGGGCCAATACGCACATATATATGCTGTCTTCCTCCTCCTTCCTTCCCCACATAGAAGGCAGCCAGTGGTTTGATTTGGAGCTTTTCTTTAGAGATGGCCTCTTTTTACAGAATCAGCTAAATCATGCAACAAATCAGATCATAAGCACCGCAAGCATCAAAACCAGAGCCGCCCAGAGTTCAATTCAAGATGAACAGCTATATAAGAATTTTAAATAAATAAATAAAAATCCCACTGAGCAAAGCTAGGTTGAAACTATAACCATAAAAAGCCTGCCAAGACCCTTTCTACATAGTAGAATTTCAATAGGCAATGTGTAGACATCCCCTCCTGCCTACAAGACCATTCATTATTGGCATCCAACAAAACCAAAGTCTCAAGCCCCACTAACCATGAAAATAGTCATTTGTTAAATACTGTACCAGCAATGTCTGCAGGACAACCTTTCAGACAAGGAATTCAGCAGCAATGAAATATATGAAGGGTTTTACTGTACGTACTGACATGAAGATGAAAAGTTGCATATATACAATGCAGGTTTTTGTTTTCAACATGTCTGAAAATGTTATCTACCCTACGTTGAAAATTGTTAAGAAAATGTCTTCTGAGTCAGACTAGATACATGATGGACTATTATATATTATCTCGCAAAGGTAGTTCTTGAATAACCAGAGTAATTGGGATTAAAATTTCTGCCGCTAAGTGATATGGTCATCAAGCACAAAGTCACATTACCATTTTGCTTAGTGACAGCAATCCTGGAGCAGTCCCTGTTGCCATCAACTTCAGGTGAAAAATGCAGGTCATTAACAGAAGACCTCACTGAATGTGACTTGCAATTTCCTGCTGTCTTCCCATAAGCAAAGTCAATGGGGAAACAGCTGGAAGATTTAAATCCTGGGCAGCACCTGTGTGTGTTGCAGTGCAATGCAAGTGTATAAAGGTTAGGGAGAAGGTGCCACTGTGTGAGCACGCACTACAAAGATCACTACTAGATCCCTGCAATCTCAGGGAGGGCTCCTTGGAGAGAAAAAGCAGCAGGAGCAATTTGCAACCTTCTTTCTGGCTTCCTCATTGACTTTGCTTGTAGGGAAGCTGCCAGGGAATGTTGCAAATGGTAATCACATGATTGCAGGATGTTGCAACCATCATGTGGGAGCCAGTTGCCAAGCGCCCAGACTGCAATCACATGACTGCGAGGGAAGTGTGATGGATGGAACTTCAAGGACCCATCGTAGGTACCGCTCATTCAGCACCATCGCAATTTTGAACAATCGCTGAATGAATGGTTAATAATTGAGGGCCATCTGTATAGAAAACAGCAAGCACAACTGAAAGATAATAGTCTTTCCTCCTAATTTCCAATTTACTATTCAAATGTATAGCCAGAAATCTCCACAGAATCAAAAGCTTTTGTCAAAATGAGGAAAGCAGCAATGCAAGCTTTCATCCCTCCTGGACGTGTGTGCAACATTATGAAACACATACAAAAAAGGCAGAACATTTGCATTGTGGTGACATGATGCCATTTTTACCACTTATGCCCCCTCCTAGCTTCTGTATATAGCATATGGCCACCATGAATAACAGATATTCTGCTACTATTGTTTAGGGAGTTATTATACAAACAGACTGCTATTATTTTCACTTCAAAACTGTTTTTGAAATGATATTTTTTCCTTCCAATATGGCTGTTTTAAAACAATTCAATTCAAAGGAAAGACACTAAGCAGGATGGAAAGAAATACACTCGTCCACAGTGAGAGTAAAACCCTGATAGAAATCATTGGAGCATGCCTGTATACATTGAGAAACCATTGTGTAATTTCCACATTCTATGAAAAAATTCCCATATCGTTCAGAAATTCTGAAGAAAAATCATATTATCATTTAACATATGCAAACTTCCAACCACAGATGATATATTGATGGATGAAACAAAACATTTGGAAGAAAATTAGTAAATGTCAGCCTTACTGGCTGCAAGTCATTTTTTAACATTTTTCCTACATTAAATCCAATACATATGTATTCAAAATGTTTCAAGAAGGTAAAATTATTGAAGTATCCAAATAAATAAGAAAAAGAAAGAAAAAGAAAAGGAATGAAAAGAGAAATAAAAATGTAGTTAAGGCTGCTACACTTCTAATTATCATCTTATTATTTTCCCCATCCTCTTTGGCTCTTTTTAATCACCAAATCCAGAATCCATCAATTCAGTCTTTTCTTCTTTGAACAAAATCTCCATATAGGATTTCCACATTTTCAAAAAAAGTAATCCTTTTTCCCCCTGACCAGACTGGTCAGTTTCTCCATTTCTGCAGGTTTAGTTAATTTTATAATCCTCCACTGTAGAAATATCATTACTTTTCTATCTTTTGGCATACAAGGATCTTGCCCACATTATTTGGAATATTTCGTATTTTATTAATTATATTTCAACATGTAAGAATTGTCATTAATTTTTTTTACTTAAATATTTTACTGATATTTCTGACTCTTCTTCTTGTGCTTCATTCTGGTTATCTTTATTTCTTTGTGCAGCAGTACAGATTTATGGAGGCTATCTAAAACTCAGTCGAGAAAAAGGAACACAAGCTGCAACATTCAGTCCAAATTTGGAAGAATAGAAATATTTGAAGCAGACAATACCACTTATTTAGTCGGCCAAGGATGATTACATGCTCTATTAATCCAAAAGAAGACAGTTCTGAATTTAAGACAACCCTCTCTTCCAAAGGAAGATTAAAGGTTAAATATACATATAAAAATCCTGTGTACTCTCTAGTTTTACTTCTTTGTCATCTAAAACTACCAATCTCCACTGAAACCAATTCTGGAATCCCCCAACCCGCAAATAATAAATGGATAGATAGATGATGGATAGATGACTGATTGATAGATACACATACTCCGTAACAAGTCCATGAACTGGACCACAGTATATATTCTGGGTAAACATATAATGCTGTTGGGAATAGTTATTTAGCCCAGTTTTCTTCACATAACTGGTAAGAACAGGGAAAATGTTTGCAGCATTAAGCTGTTTCTGTTCTCCAACTTTCAACAGCATTTTCCAACAGAAGTAGGAAATAGCCCTTCTCCCAATTTACAAAACTGGGGGAAACTCCATTTTCCTTGTGGGGAAATAGAATGGTAACCCTGGTTCAGCATTTCCCACTTTTAGATTTCCAAATATTGTTGAATTATAGCAGTTGTATTCACTGGTAAAGAATTGTTATCTGAATAAACTGGGAATGACAGATTAAGTCCTTTATATTCTAAGATGTTTTCATCAAGAGCATTCCTCTAATAGCCAATACTTTTCAACTCACAGACTTAATTCTAACTGAAAGCCTTTGAACTATTCTGACTTCTTGTCACATTTAATTGAGAACAAAATACTGGCACATTAAACACTGGTATATTAAAATGATATGCCAAACTTTGGGAAAGAAATGAACAAGACTAAATGCATGTTGGTGTGGTTAAAGGACACAATCATGAAATGTATGTAAATCAAGAAGTCTATACTCATTCTTTAGTTCAGAATAACCAAATTATGACCCCAGCACATGGTTATAGCAAAATGTCAAGGCATTATTATTTAATGATCAATTCTAGATGTACTTTCATAGTTATAGTACACTATAGCAGCATAATTGGATGATTTGTTTTCATTCTGCTTTACTTAGGCAAAGCCAATACTGAAGTTGGTAGGAAAATTGCTGTTGTCTCTTTCTTAGGCTAGCACATTTAGGCAATAGCAACAGCCCTTGAACTTATGTACCGTATATATACTGCCCAATTGGCCAATCACTTCCTAAAGGCCTGGTCTAATGAGTACTAGCAAACCCAGACAAGATACAATGAGTAATATCTAACTTGAGATTGTGTGATCTAAATTTTCAAAAATTACATATGTACAGTACAAACAAGATGGCCAATTGTCCAGACATAATCCCAAACCTCTAGAGAGTACCAGTTGTTTCACTTTCCCCTTTTACCTACTTTCCAACATTTATTGTCTTTAAAAATGCTACATTATAGTTATGAATCACGGTTCTTTGTAAACATCAAAACAGTAGCCCATTTTCAGGCATGAAAAAAATATTTCTTTCAAGCATAAAAGTTTGCAAAAACCCTGTTGGAGCACAAAACCATTGAGTCCTTTCACCCATTTGGAAGTGGTTTGAACTAGAAGTTTGACACTCCAAAACATTTGAAAGTTTTGTGCACTCCTAATTTGAAACATGGCTATTTAAAAATTAATGCAAGATTTGATAGTGATATTATAATTGCAAATGTTCAATTGCTCAACATTTGCTACCGTACATGACTTCTAAAGTACCAGATCTGTTTATCCAAAGATACAATTCTTCATGCTGCTTTCAATTCTGGCCTGGAAGAGTTTCCACAGCATATTTTGAGGCATGAAAGGAAGTTACAATTACCAAAGGAGCCAAAAGTGTGGCAGAAAACAAGATTGAAAAACTATGCTCATTTATTTTGAAGAAAGACCCACATACTGAAGTTTGCTTTTAAGCAGACAGGCACAGAATTGCAGCCTGATGTGACAATATTTTTATGTGGGCTTATATTAAAGTCAGCAACCTGTTAGCCAGTTCTAATTTCCCTTTCTTGAAAGTTTTCAACAAAAGCAAATACATAACATTATTTTCTCTATATAGGAATTTTTGGGAAATCCTTTGTCCAAATATTTATAAACCTATTACAAGTGATTCTTGATAAATTACTACCTCTTATTCATTGCACTGCAATGTTAAATAAAAACAATCCTTAAGCATAAGCAGTACTAATGAAAAGGCATCTTCAGAGTGGCCCATTTCTACACTGTAGGATAATCAACCTTCTCAATTCAGGGTTTTTTTTTTAAATCTTCAGCTGTGTCTTTAATATGTTTTTGCCTGGTTATTATAAATGGAAATGCATTGCATGTATGCATACTAGTCTAATATTTCTGGTTCTGTACATTTAAGAGAATTTTTGTTATGAGTGATTATAATGGAGAGTCTTTATTATCCAGGGAAGGACAATATGTGAGGTACTGCTGACAATTGTTTTAGACAAAGAAACTTGCAAATTTAAAGGGACCAAACACAGAAAAATGTTAGGGTGCTCCACATCATAACTCTCTGTAAAACAGTAATTTGGGAAGTTTCTTCTTCTAAATCTAACTTCTGCTGTCATGGCTGCATCTCTCCTATCTAAGCTTCATATCTGACAGACTGACATCAGCTGTGGGTGGGGAAGGATAGAGGGAAAGACTGAAATGTAAGGAAGAGGGGGTGGGATGGATGGATGGAAGCCCAGCTACACCTTGTGAGAAGCTTCAGCCAGCCAGGCAAGATCAACTATCCATATGCAGAGTTGGGAACCAAGAACCTGTTTCCTAAACAATAAACAAGCACCTAATTGGACATTTACAGATAACAAGGGGATGGCTGTGGTGGGGGAGGGATGAAAGAAAAAAATTACTTTGTATTGTTTGCACAGGAAAACCTCAGATTCAGCTTAAACTACTTCTATAACTACCTAAGCTCCTGATGGAGAACCTATGGCACAGGTGCCACAGGTGGCACACAGAGCCATTTTTCTGGGCACACAAGCTGTTGGCCAACTTACCTCCAGCTGAGCATGCACATGCGACTGCATATGCACACATGCACGACTGCAGAGACCCACCTGGTTTTTGGGCCGCCGCTGTGCACGCATGTGATTGCAGCAGGAAAGCCAGCTGGTCTTTGGAGCTCTCCTGCGCATGCACACGCGATGGCTCATGTGTGCATGAGTGTCTGCATGCAGCATGTGTGCACTGCACATGCAAAGCTGCATGCATGCATGCACAGATTGTGTGGTTGCACATATAGCGCGCATGGAGGAGCTGCACACAAGTGTGAATGGCACACGCAAAGTGCATACTTTTTGGCACTCGGTAATGAAAAGGTTCGTCACCACCGACCTAAGCTTTACTAAGTACAGGTAGTCCTCAACTTACAATGACAATTGAGTCCAACTTTTTTGTTGTTAAGTGAGACATTTGTTAAGTGAATTTTGTCCCATTTGAATGACCTTTCTTGCCATAGTTGTTAAACAAATTACTGCAGTTGATAAGCCAGGAACCTGGGGTTGTTGAGTGAACCTGGCATCCCCACTGACTTTGCTTGTCAGAAGGTTGCAAAAAGGGGAATCACGTGATCCTGGGACACTTCAGCAGTCATAAATATGAGCCATTTGCCAAACGGCTGAATTTTAATCACTTGATTGTGGGGATGCTGCAAAGGTCGTAACTCTGAAAAATGTTCATAAGTCACTTTTTTCAGTGCCGTTGTAATTCTGAACGATCACTAAATGAACTGTTGTAAGTCGAGGACTACCTGTATACGCTTAGCAAAAACGAATGGCCAGGAGGTCTTTCTTTTCTAGATGACTGAATAGGACAGTTCACATCCACAATTGTCATATTTACTTAATCTATACCTCTTATTAAAGTATTATTAAAGACTACCTGTTAGCTGCCACATATTGTGGTATACAATCTAATGATATAGAAACAAACAAGAGATAAGGTTAGTTGCATGGCCAGTTAATCATTATTGCTACTTACTATCTTCAAAAGTGGTATAAGGCATTGCTCTGCTGTATACACATTATCAAGTACAGGACAGGCAAGCTCTACAGAGGGTGGCGCGCATAGCAGAGCGCATCATCCGTACCAAGCTCCCTGAAATGCACTCCATCTACAACAGACGATGCCAAACTACACCCAGGAAAGTAATGAAGGACCCCAGCCACCCCAACAACAGACTGTTCACCATGATGTGGTCAGGAAAGTGCCTCTGATCCCTGAAAGTCAACACAGAGAGACTAAGGAGGAGCTACTTCCCACAGGCAATACGGACCCTAAACCAAACCACAACAAACCCAGGACTATAAAGTATTCCTATAATCTACCTCTATCAATCACTCCCTAATTTATTCTCCCTCCCTGTCTCTACTATTCCCTTGCCCTACACTACCTATGGTCGCGAGTGGCCGCATACACATTTCACTGAATTTTGTACCATGTATATCTGTGCATGTGATGAATAAAATTTGATTTGATTTGATTGAAATTAGCAAGCTATGCATAATAATTATGGCATAAAATCACAAAATAGCTTAAGAGTAGCAATAATTTAAACAAGCAGTAAAAAGGAATGATTTATACAGCAGATTCCCAGATACAGCACTCTACACAAAATTATATGCATATAAATATATAAAATGTTAATGGTTTAACAGCAAACAGAATTTTTTATCATTCTTTTTTTCTCCAATGTTCAGGAACTTTGCAAACTACTAAAATTCCTGAGATAGATTTTTGAGGTGGGGGGGGAAGAAGTATCAGTGCCAAGTTTGCTACAATTTCTTCCTCAGCCTTTTTATATTTGTTTTTAACTGCCCTATTTACATGATTCTTTATAAAAACAGCAACATCTCCACTTGGCTCTTATCCAGATTGGTTTTTAAAATAGATCTACTATTTTGCCTCAAATGTTCCAAAGCCTATGAATTCAGCTCAGCTTAAGCTGCTCTTTTATTTGCCTTTATTTGTTGCTTATTTATTTGTTGCTTTGTTCCTCAATCAACTTTGTTTGACCCCTATATCAGCCCTTTCCTCAATATCCAACACTTTCTACAGCTATTTCTTCCTTATGCTCCTTTCTTCCCTGTGCTGATTTCTAAATACCTTGCTGAAGAAAGAGCACAATGAAAATACAAAACAGATAACACTATAGCAAAGAACTCACTATTACACTGTTAGAACAGCACACATAATCCACATTCCACGTGGATTATCAGGACTCTCTATAAAAGAAAAAGAGAGATAAAATCTAAACTACAACAAACTGTAGTATATCTACACTTCCAACAGCTAGGCTGTTATGTACATTACAATTGACAATTAACATCTTTATTTTTATTGGCTTAAGCAAAACAAGAATGACAATTTTAAAGAGGCAATGCAACGTTTATTGCATACATATTATGCTTATCAAGTAGTCAATAAAATACCAAGTAATCTGTAACAAATTGCAATAATAATTCATACATGCCTCATAGCAACTGCTTGTCCTTCCAAAACAAAATAAAAATCAAGGGATTGTTGTTTCTACTTTTTCAATCCTATTTTAGCATTGCAGCATACACTTCAACACACGAAAAAAAAAACTATGACTTTTAAATGTTTTGATAAATAATAAAGAATTTGGTTTAGAATATATTAGGCCCATTTAATGAAGCTTCCCAAATCATCTTTCTAAACCCAGAAGGATTCATACATACAGGCAAATCTGTTTTATCCATTACATTCAAGTACATTCCTAATTTTACTTTGGAGAAAAATAAAATCTTGGGTCTGTCTTTATCTTTCAGTCCTTACTAGGGCATGATATTATTGTGAAAATATAACACAGCAAACTTCATACATCTACTTTCCTCTAAGGCAGGATATAAATCAAGTGGGTATCACTGAATGTTTGTCTTTAAAGAAGTTTTAAACCCGAATATACAATTGAGATTAAATAAGTAATTCCTGGAGGATTTGTGAAAAATATAGTCTCTGAACCAAAAACACATGGAAGAGAAAGCTAGGCAAATACTTTATTTTTCTGCCACATTAGATATGGTGCTTTGTTTGATCTTTCCTTCAAAGAGCTCAAAGCTGCATTTTAAGCTAAATAATGATCATTTTCCATGGCCAGAATTTCACAAGCCTTCCACTGCAGCCTTGTCACATGATGCATTTTAAGTAATTGGAACTAAATGTCTTATTACAAGACATTGTTAAATAATAAACATTGTTCTTATTACTCTCAGTGGGAATGATGAGCCTTGTAGTAATCTTCCAAAAAAGTCATAAGATCTACTTGAGGTCAGTACCAGTTCCAGGTGACCTGAAGATTTTCTTATGAGTAGAGATAGTCTGACTTGTATAATGTATTTATGTTTTGTTTGTGAATCAACTTCACTGAATTGTGACTGAAGTTACAAGAACTTTAGTGCCATTCATTGATAATATTGTTTGCTTCACGATAAGCGTAATGGCATAGTTCCTACTAGAAACCAACTAGAACACTACAGCATGGCATCAAACCAATATCACAAGTTGTTCCAGCTCATACAGCTGACTTGGAAACAACTTAGGGCTGTTGAAATTCTTAATATCAAGCTTCTCAAATAGCACGAGGTTGAAAAGGTTATAATGTTCATGCGCTTATTAAGTTAGTATGTGAAAGAAACTTATTAAGTTAATATGTGAAAGAAAGATGAACTGCAAGTGGCTTGTTTCAGTGCAAAAAAACAAAAACCCTAGCCCTTGGCTATGGGTCAGGTCACAAAAACAACAACACACAACTGCTCATTCAGCAAATATTTTTCTCCAGGTGTATAATCTAAATAAAACAGAAGTTATTCTTTGAATATTATCTCACCTTTTAGAAATGGTATGGAGTATCATAATATTAAACTAGAAAAAAATCAGGAAAAATGGCAAAAGCTTTATCAACACAAAATCAAATTAGTACATTAAGATGAATGTTCCTGCAGACAGCAAATCAAGATATAAAGACTACATTGAAGGCAATCACTATTCAATGATATTTTAAGAGATAAGTACTGAAGAAGGAAGCACAGCTGGAATTTTTGACAATGAGAAACAACAACTAGCTTTTGGAATTCTGTACATAAAAAAGAAATGTGCGCCAGTGACAACCTAATCATACTAAGCATGTACCTACAGACATTTAGCTTCAGGGGTGTGAGAAATTACTGATTTTTTCCCCATTTATCTCAGTAAGTTATTAGCTTTTCCTCTAATTTGTGAATGTGGAGGAGGTATTCTTTTGATCTTTTCAAATATGTCCATTTATATATTATATTATATTATCTTTAGTTCCAAGCAGAACTCTGAACTTTGCCAGGGGGTATTTTATACTGTTCTCTATAGTGTATTGTATAATAGGATAAGGTCACTAATGCAGTACAATTTTCCTATTCTCTTCACATAATAGCCCATAATCTACTGGTTATTAGCAGAATAGACTGTCAAAATATATAACTACATCCAAGTAAAGAGAATTCTTTTCAGGCAAACTTCCCAGCACATTCAACAATCTGATATGTTTATATTAAAATGTAGAATTTATTTTTACTTAAGTAGGCACAAAAATTTGTAGCCCTTAATAGCTACCACATATAATCTGCCACTTCTATTATCTAAAAGGACCTAACAGATTCGCCCACCCCAGGCAACCAATGGACTATTTTGGATCCCAGAAGGAGCTTGGGGGTTTCAACAGACAGTCTGGCTGAGATCTTGGGTTCAACCTGGCATAGGCATGTGACTGACACCCTGGATCAGACTACTTCTATGCAACCTCTTTCTGTTCACCAATCCGAGGGTCCTCCTTGGTTTTCTGAGGAGTTCCAGGAGATGAAATGCTAGATGTGATGCCTGGAGTACTGTTTGAAAAAGTCAAAGAGTGTATCCAACCAAACAGAAATGGGAATCTACATCATGGATAAGGATAGTGAAAAGTTGCTATTCCTCCACCCTGTCGCATCTTTTGATAGCTGTCCAGTGGCCTTGTTTAGAGTTTGGAATGTTACTACTGGTGGTCTTGGATGGAGCTGCACTTCTCATGACTAGTGGGAAATTTGGGGGTCCTTCTGGACTTGCAGTTACTACTCAAAAACAGTTTTGAGAATGTCTAGTGAAATATATTAGTTACATTCTAACTCCTGTTGTACTTCATTAAAAAACCATTAGCTGTCAGAGGTTGGGTTCAACATACTTCCACCTTTCTCACACAGTTGACAAAAAGTTGACCAAAACAATCTTAAACCTAGATTACTTTAGTGCATAACTTCAACAATCATCCCTATTCCAAATCATGAACATTTTATGAAGCAATGTAAAAATTTAGCTAAACTAAAAGTTTCATAGTTTAATTACGTTTCCCCAAAAATACGACCTACCCCAAAAGTAAGCCCTAGCTTGATTTTTACACATGCGCCCAATATAAGCTATGCTCCCAAAACATGCCCTAATTAAGACCCCATCCACTCCAGGGTGCATGGGTAAAAATTAAGATAGGGTGCGCATTGGAGGATGGAGCTGCCCTACTACTTACCTTTGGACAGTTGCAGCTAGGCCTCGCATACCCCGACACATGCCTTGCTGGCCTATCTTTTCTGTGGTTGTTAAGGCTTTCCTGAAGGCCTCTGCAGCTGAGTTGGAGCCTGTTTTGACCCATCCACATCCGCACGAATCATCCAGAGGCTCCAGTTGGTGCAGAGTGCGGCCACGCGGGTGATTTTGGGGGATCCTCGGAGCTCCCATATTACACCTCTCCTGTGTGAGCTGCACTAGTTCCCTGTGGCCTTCTGGGTGCGATTCAAGGTGTTGGTTCTTACCTTTAAAGCACTCCATGGCTTGGGACCTGGGTATTTATGGGACTGCCTGTTGCCACCATCAGCCTTCCGCCAGCCAGTGCGTTCCCACAGGGTGGGCTTCCTTGGGGTTCCACTGCCTGGACATTGTCGTCTAGCAGCCCCAAGGGTTCAAGCCTTCTCTGTGGGGGCACCCTCCCTTTGGAACGAATTGCCCATCACAGACCTGCGGACCTTCCAGCGTGCATTAAAAACCTATTTGTTCCAACAGGCCGGTTTGGCCTAGCATTAATTATTTTAGGGTTTTTAAACTGGCTTTAAATTTTAAATTTTATAATTTTTCATATTTTAATTATCCACTCAATTTAATTCTTTTAATTGCTTTTGTTATTTATTCATTGTTGCCTTTTAGATGGTGGTACACCGCCCTGAGTCCCTTCTGGGGAAAGGGGTGATTTATTTATTTATTTATTTATTTATTTATTTATTTATTTATTTATTTAT
>JAEANM010006983.1:0-18130 GCA_017656035.1 Myanophis thanlyinensis
AATTAAATTAAATTAAGATGTTTTACTACAAGTATAAAGAAAAAAATGGGGAAAATAGTCACCAATAAACATGAAAATTTGGGTATGAACTCCAATAATGTATAGTATCTAACCAAAAAATTACAAAGTTGGGAATACTGTTAGTAGCAAGATTTCACACTCACTCAGCTTCCTCCTGATCTAGCCTCTCAGCCTCAGTTTTGACCTTCTCAAAATCTTCAGTCAGTGCCTTGCGCTTTTGCTCTACTTCCTCCAAGTCTTCAATTAACCTCTCTTCCTCAAGAGCAAATTCTTTCAGTTCCAACTGTAATTTCTCCTTGTCATCTTCAGTCATTTGCTCCAGGATTTCAAGGCATTTCCTACAAAAAAAAACCCAGCGATTTTATGGGGTGGTAATGAACCACAAAATCCTTTAACTTTGCTTTCTTTCACAATTATGCACCTGGAAACACAGCCAGTAACCAGAGTATCAAATCTGTGAACAGATACATGTAGTCCTTGACTTACAACAGTTCATTTAGTGACCGTTCAAAGTTATAACAGCACTGAAAAAAGGGACATGAACATTTTTCAAATTTATGACTTGCAGCATCCCCTTGGTCATGTGATTTACATTCAGATGTTTCACAATTGGTTCATATTTATGATGATTGCAGTGTCCCAAAGTCATGTGATCATCTTTTGCAACTTTCTGACAAGCAAAGTCAATGGGAAAGCCAGATTCATTTAACAACCATGTCATTAATTTAACAACTGCAGTGATTCACTTAACAAAATTGGCACAAAATTCACTTAAAAAATTTATCACCTAGCAACATAAATTTTGGTCACAATTCAAGGATTAACTGTAATTTATTTTATTTTAAAATAGAAACTGAATTGCCAGTTTGAATGTATACGTGTCTGACACAAGCATATGGTACCTTCTTCAGTAAAAAAATATTTTAGTGAACAAAGGTAAAATTGTGATTCTTTATTCTGTCAAGATATTGTAGCACTTCTGGAGTTTATTACTCACTTATAGTTCTGGCACTCATTCTCTGTGATATTAAGCTGGGTGTCTAACTGGTCCAGAAGTGTATCAGTGCATTCTTCACATAGAGGGTGATCCACATCTGTTTGGCCAGACATGATGTCAAACAGATCTCCAGTGACCTGTAAAGAAGGAAGAGCTCATTTTAGCAAAGGAAAGAGAAAGGTTCTACAGTTTGTTAAATGAGACAGAAAGCTTTTATCAAGCAAAATTAGTATTAGAGCTTTGTTTTGATAAAACAAAAAATGGTTCAAAATTATTGCATTCTATTCTCCCAAACAATCACGTTTTTCTAAACATTGATAGTACATTCAAGAATAGGGATCAACTTGCCTTGAGTCTTCTGCTGAGATTTTCCATGGTTCCTCCATCAGAGGCCTCTCCAATCAGAGTGAAACTGTTGGCACTTTCTGTTGACATCATCCTGAAAAATGCAGCATGATTTTGTTATAAGCTATGTTCTCATAGATTTTCATCAAAAATTGACATTAAACCATAGTAGTTTACATTTTGCTCCACAAACAATTTCCAGTTCCTAAATAGTAAATAGAGTAAATAGATTTTCCTCTATATACTGTATTTGACACCAAATATAATTTGGATCCATTGCATCCAAGAATCACTTGGATTCAATTTAAAAGCCTCTTAGGAAACTATTCTTTTTCATTAGAATATACATTAGCTAGTTTATACAAGATATCAAGAACCACAGCCACATAAAAAACTTTTGCAGAATAGTTGCTCTGATATGAAAAAAAAATGGCAAGGATGAAATGTATTAATCCTATGGCAAAAATAATAGCGGGATACTTCTGTCTCATCACCGTGGGGGGCAAACATAACTAGTTTTTTTAAATTTTTCCAACCAAACAAACTAGCCTTCCTGAATCTACTGTCCTAATGTTGGACCAATTCCCCTAATTCCCAGACTTGTATAAAATTCCTTCTGAACATTATTCTATAATAGAGAATCCAATTCAAAATGAATTATATGTAGTCCTTGACTTACAACAATAATTGAGACTGGGACTACTATCACTAAGCAATTGTCTGGCATGGGAAATCAAGAATTAAATTAAACATGTAAATGTTAAAATAAGGTTTTTTTATCATTCACAAAAGCATAATCTTGCCAGAGTAAAGCGCACACTGCATACCTATCTGATAAATACTGTGAAGAAATTAGGGTCTCTTCTGCATCACTTCCTACATAACAACAACTCAAGACTGATATTTTACTTTACTCCTCCCTCCTGTAACACAGCATCAGATTCCACTACATCAATTCAGTTATTGAGTCACACTTAATGATTTTACAATCTTTTTTTGTCAGAGTAATTAAGCAAATCCAGTTTTCCCCATTGACTTGGTAGTTGGAAGCCCTCCAGGAGGGTTGCAAATGGTAATCACATGATCCTGAGATGCTGCAACCATGATAAATACATGCTGGTTGCCAGGCTCTCATATTCTGATCACATGACCACAGAGATGCTACATTGGTCATAAGTGTGAGGACCACTTGTAAGTCATTTTTGTCAGTGCTGTAATAACCTTGAATTGTTAAACAGGTGGTCATAGGATTATTTGTGTTTCCTTTCAAAGGAAGGATGAAAGAACTAAAGTATATTTTGCTTTCACTTCCTACAGGTATGGAGAATTCTTGCTTCTTTTATTATATTTTGCTCTAAGAATAGGGGTTTTTTTTTGCTTTTATTGGCAACTGAGTATATATGTGTGTGCATGTGTTGTACATCCACTGCCCAAATTAAAATGCAACAACCTCAGAAATACTTCAGTATCAGACTTTGATCAAATTTTCCAGCCTCTGAAAGAATGGCATTTACTACAAATGTATTAGAGCAGAGAACATAATAATACCTGGCTGGGGGAATGAATCTTCGGGACACTCCATCTTGGCGGTTTTCAACAAATATTTCCTAAAAAGAAACTTAACATTAGCATCTTGTGATTCCTTACCAAAGAGAGCTAAATGTTTGAGCCCAAAAGCAACTTTTAATAACCTGCCACTTTACAATGTACACGTTTTACAAGGAAAGTTTAAAAAGCAGGTTTTGCAGAATAAATGCCAAGAAAATAATTCCTAATAATGACTGGTGTTTAACTTCTAATGCTGCGTTGCTTTTAATTTAGAATCATATGCTAATTCTTCACCTCAGTCAAAGGGGTCTCTTCCTCCTGTGCATCACTCAGTTTTGTTGGAACAGTAGTAAGCAGAGGAGCTAGACAAAAGATAAACAGCAAAGAAAAAAATAAAAATATTTGCATATAATGCTAAAAGCAGAAAAATTACTATATCTGTCTATAATATTTTCCCTTTGAGCTTTTGCTTCCCAATTCCAAGGTCAGTTTCTGAAACTTCAGATTTGAGAACTGTCTCAGATTAAGTTCTGCTGAAATCCTTCACAACAACACTATGTTCTTGAATATTTCCAACAACCTTACATTCCGCAGTATTGTTTAATTTTCTCAGCAATTGACAAGTGTATGCATTCACAATATGGAATTTATGGTTGCATTGGCTTTATGCACATTTTTTTTTTACCTGTCAATTCCTGGATGGTGACTTTGTCAAGAACATTGAAAGATGTGTCCAATTTAAGAGGCTGGCTACAACGCTGGCAAACAAAGCTGACCTGCATGGTACAAGCAGGTGACTTATGCCCATCCATATCTGTGAAAGTAGAAAGATAGTCAAATACAATGTTTCTAATATTTTGTAGGTGGGTATAAATTAATATTTTATATTTGCTATCCAGTTTGTGTTTGCTATCCAGTTCTATTGTAAAAATTTAGGAGTGGTTATTATTGTGCTAGGTACCTTCTATCATGCAGCATGAATTGATGTTTCTGTCATTATCATTACAGTGATCATCCACCTCCTCCAGCATTATCATGGGGGAACATTTATCCTATCTATGCATAGACCTTAGCTCTATGCCTAACGGTCAATACCAACTTGATGACACATTGTTGAATCAATCCAAATAATAACATGGTTTAACCACCATTTCAGCTGCAGTTTCCAAGGAAATCAGCACAGTTTTGATACAAAGTATCTTTGGAAAACCCTATCCAAACTAGGGTCTATGAACAGAAATTATCCAGATACTAGTTTCAGTTCAATCCTTAACATGGTTTTGTTAGTACAACTCTTATGTAACATTACAAGTACTTATCTCTGAGGTACTATGAATGCACAACCTGTTCTATTGCAATTTACTGACATTTACTACCTATAAAGAACACAGCTTTAATTTCCTTCTTCTGATCCATTTTAGGCATTTTCCTTCTACTGGTCCATTGACAGACAAATTATGTCTAGGAACACCAAAAGGTAAATTCCAATAATCTTTGTTGGAATCTACCTGGATTTTATCTAAATAACTCCGTCGTTCTTACCTACTTCATGCCCAACAACGAACTAATGTGCTTGTAAAATGACCATAACCAGGTTCCCTGATGCTAGGCGGGATATCCAATCGACCCGTATTTTAAGTTTCCCCCGGAGCAAACGAAATTGATCGGTTTTTAAAAAATCACCACTAGGCCACCTTTCCCTCCCAATAACACACGCTTCCTCTGAAAGTGATTTCTCAAGCAACCCCGCCGCCTCTCAAAACGGCTTCCATAAAGTTTTCTCTTCCGGAGAAATCGCACTCTGCTCATGCCCGTAGGAGGCGCAGAAACGGGACCGCCTTCTCGCCCTCCGCAACATCAGAGAGCTGGACTGGAAAGGCTATTTGCATTGTGGCAAAATCGGCGATGCCGTTTCTTGTAAGAATGGAAACCGCACATTAAACATTTTACTGTTACGACAACCCCCATATTCACAGTACCACGATTCCCAACAACGTTGGGGCTGCGAATATCTGGCTGGCTCTTTGCTGCCATCTACTGATCGTAGTAACGCAGCTCAATAACGCAAAAATATTTCAATGTAAAGGTAATAATAATTAAAAAATTATAAAAATAATAATAAAAAGAACCTTAGAAGGTAGGCCATCTCTTAGGGGCAAAATATACCAAAGAACAAACGGCTATAGAAGGAAATAATATCCAGGATTTTTACACAGCGGAAGATAACCTGTAAGTTGCCGGAAAAAAGTCACTTCGAAAGCAAACCATCCTCAACTTCCTACTTCTGCGCTGATTGGCTGCACGTCAATCACTTCACTTATTAATACCCAGCTCCACCCACACCAACCGGAAGTTGTTTCTTCAGCGCATGTGCACAGCACCGGATAAGGCCTGCCCGACAAAGGCGCAAGGAACAATCACGTTGGCTAAAATCGCGTTCGGTGATTGGCCAGGAAAGGGCGGTGGCGGGGCGTTATGTTCTCACTTCCGGCGGCAACGAAGCCGGTGGTTTTTACAGGTGGTCGCGCGCGCGGGATAAAAGGAAACAGATCTGGCTTGGGGAAAAAGGCTTCCCCGCCCCGCTATGGCCTCTCTGCTCAAGATGGACCCAGAAGTTAAGATCAAGGTATGGGAGGAGGGGAACATTCTAATAAGCCCGCCAAGGGCGTGCCTTTAGGCATGTGCAGAGTGCTACAGAAGGTCAATCCAGACAAGCTTTAAACTTCATAATGATATTTTAATAGACAGCCTTCATTTAATAGACAGCCTTCATTATTTTAAATGGTTATTTATGTATCTGTGTTTTTTATTGGCTGTGCACCGCCCCGAGTCCCTAGGGAGTGGGGGCGGTATATAAATCAAATAAAATCTAAACCTAAACCTTCCGCCACGGTGGCTATTTTTGCCAGTCGAGCGTGATTAAAGCATGGTAGTTTTTGTACAGCGACAAGCCGTTGAACGCCACATGTTTGGGTCAAGTGATCTGCCGTTGGGAGCTTTACTGGTACTGCGTTACTGGGCTTTCATTCGTGAACCAGTCTGCTTATGAACCGAAAATTCCTCTAGTTACGCAGGTTGTAGCCAAATACACTCGGCAGGCTGCTGTTTATTCTTAACCATGGGAGTTAAAAACCGCGAAACAGTAACTTATACTTCCCGTGGCAATGGCGACATGATGTTTGCGTTAGAATATAATTCTTTTCTAGCGAGATTGTGATTTTGCAATAGTCAGTTGTGTAGATTTCAAAGGTAAATCCTGATATATAAAGATTTGCACACAATAGTAATTGTATTCTTGGAAATATATATAACTTTATGCTTCAAAATCCTATTTATTACATTTATACACCACCTATCTCACCATTTGAGTGATGAATGGGTGAAAAATTTTCATAAAGTGGATTCCTTTTAGTGGCTGTAATAAAACAGCAGACTTTAGGCCAAATAAATTTGACCAGTGATGCTGGATTTATATTTTAAGAAGGATATGTAAATGTAATGTTAATTATGAATGCAGGGGGTTTTTTTTGGTTTATAATTCAATCCTAAAAATTGCTCAAAAATAAGACTAGTAGAATTTAATGAGTCTTATTGCCACAAGTGTATAAAAGATTAACTCAAACCATATTTTTTAAAAAAACGCTTTATGTAACTTTAAAAAAATACATTAAGAATGCTACAATTTCTTTAAAGTCCATACGTTTTATTTCTCTTTTGTTCTACCATAATAACCTTTGTTTTATTAATATGATATTCCCATCATATTAATAAAATGAAAATTTTCATATTTAGGATTATTTTAATACCTTTTGAAGATTAATATTGTTTATTTCTATTTAGCAATAAAATAAAATTTTGGCTTTATAAAATGCAATTCCAATTTTTTTTTATATAAATAGTACAGTAAGAAGCAAGTTCTACTGCATCATCTATATCTCTCACTATATTTTTCAATTTTTTTTATGGGACCCCATCGGTTAAAGAATTCTGACTTCAAGACCAGAAAATCTTGTTCCTCATAGTCTCAGAGTCCTTCAGGTGCTTTTTTGCAAATTCCAAGCTAGCTTTCATGTGTTTTGTACTGAGGAGAGGCTTCCATCTAGCCACTTTACCATAAAGCCAGATCGTGGAGGGATGCAGTGATAGTTGTCCTTCTGGAACTCTGGTCCCATCTTCCATAGAATCTCTGGAGATCAGTCAGAGTGACCATTGGATTCTTGGTCACCTCTCTTACTAAGGCCTTCTCCCCTGATTGCTCAGTTTGACCGGGTGACCAGTACCTGGAAAGAGTTATGGTTGTGCCAAACTTCTTCCATTTCACAATTATGGAGGTCACTGTGCTCTTAGAACCTTCAGTGCAGCAGAAATAATTCTGCTTCAGCTCTGCAGGCAATTCCTTTGACCTCATGGCTTTTGCTCTGCTACACTCATTGTATGTATTGTCAGCTGTGAGGTCTTCTATAGAAGGGTGTGTGCCTTTCCAAATCATATCCAATCAATTTAATTTACCACAAGTGGACTCCAGTTGAGGTGAAGAAATATGTCAACAATTATCAAAAGAAATGGGAGACACCTGAATTAAATTTCAAGGGTTGTTGCAAGGAGTCTGAATACTTATGCCAATGTGATATTTCAGTATTTTCTTTTTAATAAATTTATCAACATTTCTAAACTTCTGTTTTCACTTTGTCATTATGGGCTACTGAGTGTAGATTAATGAGAAAAAGAGAATGTCAACAACTATATTGAAGGAGCCTCGGTGGTGCAGTGGTTAGAGTGCAGTAGAGCACTACTTATGCTGACTGCCAGTTCAAATCCCACTAGGCTCAAGGTTGACTCAGCCTTCCATTCTTCTGAGGTGGGTAAAATGGGGACCCAGATTGTTGGGGGCAATATGCTGGTTCTGTAAACCACATAGAGAGGGCTGGAAAGCACTATAAAGCGGTATATAAGTCTAAGTGCTATTGCTATAGAATCAGGCTGCAGCATAACAAAATTGACAACAGGATAATGGTAAATAAAATTTATTGATGTACATCAGCTGAGGTTCTGCTTATTCTTGCTGCTATTAAATGAAAGGGGAAAGATGGGAACTACATAAGTTAGCAGAAACTAAATGAAGCTAACATTAAGAAATGATAATCTAGGAACAGATTAAGAAAAATCAAATATAGAATTAAGGAAAGTGCTAATAATTGTAAAAGTAGAAACCTTTGTGACATCTCTTGACATAAATTTTGAGAGATATGACACAATATGTGCTAGAAGAATATATTGCAACTTTAATGAAAAGACAGAATTGGAAAAAGTTAAAAAGAACACAGATCAAATGAAGATAAATCAAGGCATGATAGAGTATGTTTCAATTCTGTACATGTCACTACAAAAATAAATGTTCAATGTGATGTTACTTAGGTTAGTGTTTCTAGGATTTTAGACTGAAAAAATCAATCATTAAAATGTAATGCAAAACAGCAGATCACATTGTAGAAAAGGGAATAAGTGATCAACCTAATAGAAAATTAAGCAGAAAAGTTGAAAATAATAAGCATGACAAGATGCAAGAAGATAAAAAATCAGTAAAAATATTTTCACCATGGAAGAATGATAATTTGAATACTGGTTTAGGTAGAAAATGTAAATGATGAATTTTTGAATTATTGGAGAAAACTACCAGTATTATATTAGCTCAAGCAATACAATTAAACAAAGAAAGAGAAGAGTTAAAAAAATGGTTCTCTTCTGAAAAAATAACATTGTTAACAAATATCTCACAAACAACAGATTTGTGAATATATAAGTACTATTTTCTACAGACTTGTTTTAAAATCCATCTTGGAGGGAATGTGGGAAGCATAACATTTTGATTTTATTTTTTTTTACAATTTTGTAATCTCTTAATTCAGGGTTGGGGTGACTGAATGGAGCTGCGTGTTTACTGGTTGGATGATCTTCCTGATGCCTACATGGAGTTCACAGCAGATAGTTTCTCTTTGTGCCTTGATAGAGAACATAAATGTATATGTAAATAAATAAAGTATAAAAGTATATGCACTGCAGTTAATTTTTTTGTAAAATAGGAGATAAAAGCAAGCATAACAGAGCAATGGTACAAAACCAAACTAGGTAGGAAGCAAAAATGATACATGTAATCCTCAATTTACACCCATTCATTAAGCGACTGATTAAAGTTACAACAGTACTAAAAGAAGTCATTTAGGACCAATACTCACATGACTTACAATAGTCTCAAGGTCACATGATCAAAATACAGGTACTTGGCAAATTGGCTCGTATGTACAATGGTTACAGCATCCTAGGATCACTTATTGCCATTTATGATCTTCCCAGTCAGCTTCTGATGAGAAAAATCAATGGGGGAAGCTGGATTTGCTTAAGGACTATGATTCATTTAATGACTGCAGTGATTCTCTTAACTAGTAGTTAAATTGGAAAGTCAGATTCACCTAACAATTGTGTTGCTGTCTTCACTTAACAAGGGTGGCAAAAAGGACAAAATCAGGCATGCTTCATTTAATATCCACCTTGCTTAGCAACAGAAATTCAGGCCTCAGTTGTAGTTGTGAGTTGAGGACTTATATGTATATGGTTCAAAAACTGAAATTTTGAGAAGGGGGTTATACTTGGCCCTAATATATATAGAAAATCATTTTTAAAAACATTTTAATACTCTTCTAAAGCATCTGTTGGTTTTCTAGTATATTATTTTATTAGATATGTCTTATATTCTGTAACAATAATGATTCAAAAAGTTCATTTGCAAGTAGTTCATACTGTATCTGATGAGAATTGTAATTTATGCAAGTGAGCAAAGGTAAAGTGTTTGGGGTGATTATGTTGCATTTAATTCGGATATGCTGTACTAAGCTGAACCTTTTATCTTGCAGGTAGACTCTTTCAGGGAGAGAATCACAGGTGAAGTAAGTGCCTGATTTCTGATTGCAATTTCGAATAGAATAGAACAGAACAGATCTGGAAAGGACCTTGGAGGTCTTCTAGTCCAGCCTCTGCTCAAGCAGGAGAACCTATATTAATTCAAATAATTGACTGTCCAGACTTTTCTTAAAAACCTCCAGTGACGAAACATCCACAACTTCTGAAGGCAAACTGTTCCACTGGTTAATTGTTCTCACTGTTAGGATGTTTCTCCTTAATTCCAGGTTGCTTCTCTGATTAGTTTCCCACCGTTGTTTCTTGTCCTGCCCGTTGGTACTTTGTAGAATAATTTGACCCCCTCTTCTTTGTGGCAGCCCCTCAAATACTAGAAAACTAATATGGTTTCAGAGAGTTAAATTTGCTTCTGATTCTCATAAAAGAGACTTTCCCTGTAGTTTAGTGCTTACTGACCTGAAGAAATTGTAGGACTTTTGTTATGTACCTTTAGAAATAGATCACTTTCAAGGAATTCAGTGTTTTTTCCTGATCCATACCAAGACTTGGGCTTAGCCTTCCTTTTGTGGAATCAATAGTTGTATTAATAATCCATGGCATCATAGGTGGTGGTCTTTCTCTTTCAGGCTGAGGATCTAGTGGCAAATTTTTTTCCAAAGAAGCTTTTAGAACTTGATGAGTTCCTTAAGGTAAAAGCTTTATTTCCTTTATTTCAAGAACAATACATTATCAAATAATAATCTGCCATTGTTATTAACTTTTAATACCGCATTGGATGCTGTTCCTGAGCGTAAATACTTCATTCTTTTGGATATTCTGCCCTAGGATCCTATTCTGAATATTCATGATCTCACACAAATCCACTCAGATATGAACCTTCCTGTTCCGGAACCAATTCTGTTCACAAACAGTCACGATGGACTAGATGGGGTAAGGTTGGTCATTTGTAACATTTAATGATTGATTAAAACAACATAATTATATTAATTATGCTTGCTGATAAACTGGAGAGAGAACAAAGCTTTCTGAGCTTTGAAGCAAGTATCTGCTTTGAAGCATCTGTTTCCTGAGGCTACTCTTAAGGAAAGAGTACGTATATAATATTTCCTCTCTTCTTTTTTTAGTCCAATATGAAAAAGCGAAAATTGGAAGACTGTGAAGAGACCTTCCAAGGTAGATTTTGTGTTAGTTAATTATTGGCTGCCAATTCTATTTTTGGAAATTTGTCCTAATTGAGGAAATCACTGAGAACATAAAGTATGTAAATCTATCCAGGACCCTAAAACATTGATATGGCAACAAAATAATCCACAAATGTTACGTATATTCCTTTTGCATCCAGACATACCATGAACAGAATTCATGTTACCAGTAGCTCCTTAATATTTGATTAGCTCTTTGAAATTTGAAACAATCCTCTGAAATGCTGTTTTTCTATCTCAGAAAGAGAAAGAACAGGGTCTCTGTATAATTTGAACAGAGTAAAGATCCCAGAATTAGCCAAATACTGGAAGTTGATTATTTATGAGCATAACCTTAGAAAGATCAACATCACTTGCACTATGGAGTTTAAAAATTGGATTAAAACTGGAATGGGGGAAATTTTGAATTTCTGTGAGAAATTGGAGGAGTTTACTTTACCGTAATAAGTAACTACCATAGTGTCAGATCTGCCCCAATCCAGTCTCTTAAGAAAGAAAGATCCTTGGCTCCATTAGGTTTAAGCAAAAGGATTTTTTTTATTAAGTAAGTTCATTGCAGTAAAGTCAGGCTAGCTCTAAGGTTTTCCAGCATGAAAAAGATACAGAAAAGGTTCCCCTTTCCCATCCTCCCTGTGATCAGTCCATGCTACACCAATCAGAGCTTGCCAAGATATTATGAGAACGCTGTTTGGAATGGCTCCAGCCAATCAAATAAAACAACTTGGATCGTTGAAAACAAAAAGACTTTATTGCAATAAAGCAGAGATGATACAGAATTAAAGCATTTTGCAAAATGGGTGAGACCCTCAGCACAAAAATGAACAAAAAGATAGTTCAAAGCTGAGAGAGACACACCAGAATCCCACAAAGCAAGCCAATATATATCGTTGAATCTTAACAACCCATCCCCCTCCCTCTGGGATGTGCCTTCGGGGGTTGCAACTAATCCAAGACTGTGTGTCTACCTTTTCTCAAGTTACAACCCACCCACCCACCTTTCTTAGTAACATTTCTTCTTTAGCATCAGGAATTTGCCAGTGCCTGCCTGTACCAGAGAAACAGAGACACACCCAACTCCAAACATTTCTAATACACATCCATATTAATATATATATGTGCTAACATATATGTATACAGTGGTACCTCTAGATAAGAATGCTTCATGTTAAGAAAAATCCAAGATACGAAGGGTCTCTCGAAAACTATTTTGCTTCAGGATACGAAGAAATTCCAAGATACGAAAAACACAATCCTTGTCGGCCTGAGGGGGGAGCCAAAACCATGTTTTGGCTGAATGGGCTGCTTCAACATAAGAAAAATTCAGGATACAAAGGCCACCCTGGAACGGATTAATTTAGTATCTCGAGGTACCACTGTACATTTTTTGAAGCCACCTCTGTTTACTTTCTCCAAGATCACTTCTTATGAACACCTTACTCCTCTTTCATATAGTGTTTGCAATTTGATTCTGATACTCTCACTCTATATAACTACCATAATTCATCTCAGCATACTAGTTGTTCACTTTTGCATTCAGTGCACATTTATTCAACAGCCAACATTCTATCAAGTACACAAATACATGCACATGCTCTAATCTTTCACCATTTAAGTATTGGCATTCAATTGTTTTTTTCTTTACAATTTTTCCTATCTCACACATCTAGCTTGGCCTTTTGATACACTATTTTTCAGTTATACCACCTTGTTTATATGATATACATTAGTGTTTTTCAACCTCAGAAACTAAGATGTGTGAACATCAACTCTCAGAATCCCCCAGATCGTAAAAAATCAAGTATCAGCTTATCCACAAATGGGATTAGATGAGAGTATATATGGTAGATTTATAGTCCAAGTAGTCTTTCTTTCCTAGTTCACTAACTTTGGTAAATAGTTTTTCACATCATACTTGTGAAAGTATGCATGATCTCAAAATACGAAAATGTACATTTTTGTTGATCCATCAACAAAAAATCATGTATCTAAAAACATAGAATATGAATTGTCACCAGTACTTACAAACTTTTATCAAATCAGTAACTTGGTTAGGGAATGGAGCTTGTAACAATACAGACCCTTTGGTCACTAGCTAACAGATGTTTAACAATTAATCAATGGCATAAGATGCCTCCAATTCTGATATTCTATTATCTATTCTGTGTACTTCCATCATACTACAATATTTCCATCTTAGTAGTTTGTAGCATTTTACAGCAACATTCAGCCTTCACAGTAGTGGATTAAACATTTCTTTGTTCGTTTATGTGACAGCCAGTTCTTGGCAGCGTTCTTGAGGAACGGTACCGAGAGGTGGATCAATTCAAAAGGGAAAGATAGAAAAGCTGCACCATCATTTTGCCTGCTGACAACAGTTCCTCAAGAAAAAACTCAGAGGATGTCTCCCTAATAGACTTTATTGGATGGACAGAAATCACTGGAAATAGATGGCCAGGCAGATATTCACCTGCTGAACTTTATACACTAGACTACAACTACCATGCTAGTTTAAATTCTGCTAGGTTTCTGTTAGGAAGGAAATTATCCTCTGAAAAGGACATGAACTCTTATTCTGTGTTTACATAGAAATGCATTGAAATAATTAAATTAAGGTGTAAGCTATTTTCCCAATCCCAAATTAAGATGCAAAAAAGAAATATAGCCTATTTCCATTTTAATGTAAGCAACAACTAAAAAGCTTATGATTTGCTTACTTTCACTTCTTAAAAATTCATGTAAATGAATATGACCACAATTTTGCCACAGGAGTAAAATTGTTCTACCAGCTAGGAAAAGAACTAAATCAATTTATTTTTCAATAGATTTAGTATTTATTAAAGAACTCCAAGTAAACATATTAAAGAAGCCAGAAGAGAAAAATTTAAAAATCATCAGTTGCTGTTAAAATGAAATGTTCAGTAAAATAAGATTCTGAAGACTCTAAATATAAGAATATTTTACCAAAGCAGGTCTCTTTCAAAATCTCTTTACCATAACTCTTAATCATAGAAGTCACTTCTATATGCTTGCAGAATTTTGCTTAGATATAAATGATACAGAAAGAGAAAGAACATTACATTTACCAATAATGTACAGCCAACAATAATGAGTAATTCCTCCCTCTGCATATACATACTTGTATAGCTATATTTGACAGCTACTATGATACACTATTCATTGCTAACGGCTGGTATCCATACACTTTCAGAGACATTTACATTTAATACACATTAAACATAATATGACTCCATTAGTGGCTTATTACATCTATCCATCTGAATGCTAGTAATCCTAATCATGTTATTACATCTTATTTTAACCCAGCTCTACAGATCATACTTTTCCATGTTGTCTATATTAAATAATAATTTCATTAACACAAAAGATATGTCAAAATCATATGCAATCAAAATCTATATCTGATAATTAGCCTTAAATTTATCTAGAGAAAAATATTCAGGCAGGACTCTTTCTGTCATCTCCTTAACCATGGCACAAACATGCACATAACTGCATTCCCCCCCCCCTGCTATATCCTTGTGACATTACCTTCCTCTCATCTCCAGCCCGTACCTGAAGCACCTTAAAGTTATTCTTAGCAATTCCAGGGTGAAAATAGTGTTCTTTCTTCTTCCAACACATTTTATAGTGTGGGTATATAATCTAGCACATGTCACTGATGGTGTGGCTGTTCACACTGTCAGGGCTTGGGATCTGTCCAGTCCTATTTGCCTCTTTTGTGCTCCTTTCTGTATGGGAAACTGGGATCTGGATTCTAAAGCAGTTAGACTTTGACTGTAGGAGACACCAGAAACTTCTGCAGGAATATCTACCAATCTGTTTGATGATGAGTGCTCTCTGAGGAAAATGCCATGTCTTATGAAGGCTCCTTTAAGTTTAGGTTTAGCAATCTTTTTAAAAAAATACTAGACCTTTGTTTGAAACATAAGACTGGACTGGGTTCACCCCTTGCTGTGCAGCAAGTTAATTTAAACTGGGAAAGAGCTGTGCTCTGCCTACTCTGAGTTGCTAGTTCTCTTATATGTCATTGGGTCCATTATGACTTTTCTCCTGCTTCTGATGAGAAGGAGCTAACTGTGGTATGGTCAAACCTTGTACTGGTTTTATTTCTTTGGGGGAGATGCCATTTTGCCTATTCCATTATGACTTGAGCATCACTAAATGTCATAGCCATAGTTTTGATCTTCATGTGTATTGATAAGGCATTCAATGAAATGTGACCAACATATACAAATTAAAATAAATCTGCCTCATTTCCCATGTAGCAATTGGATTCTTTTTTGAATGCACTTTTAAATGATAGGTTAGCATAGCTGAGCAGAACATTTTCCACTACATTAGCACATCTGCCAATTCCTAGCGTATATGTCTATAAAAATGTACAGGTGTACCCTTCAATGAATCTTGAGCCAGGATGGAGGGTGTTTTAGCCATGCTACCTCCACAGATGCAGCAGTGCTATAAAGTTGTTACATGTCATTGCACTTTATGTGGTTGTTGTAAAAGTTATGTTATCTCACTAAGTGTTCATCCACCTGCAATCCTTAAGAAGAATGCTATTTCAAGCTTAAATAGTGGAAGCAATTTTTATTAATAAAATCCACAAGTTTACTCTTAAATTTGCACTACAAATTTGAACAAAGCATTGGGCAGAAAAAAACAACTTATGAATGTAATAGATGAGTGACATCATAAAATCTGTATTTCTTGTTGTTATGCTGAGGAGACAGGAACACATCTCTTTTTAATCAAGGTTTTAATTGTGTAGTTTATACAGTATTTTAAATGTTTGATTTCATTCTAAATTGAATTCAGTCAGTCTGTTTACATTTTCTGATTTTGATTGCTATAATACAATTTCATTTTCCAGCATATAGAAATCAGAATATAAATCTACAAATGAATAAATATATTCTTGGTTAAGGTATTTCCTTATTGTTGGAGCACAGTTATCACTATTAAAACTGAACTGCTACATATAATGAAAACATTATTATTTTTTGTTTGAGATCTGTGATTTTTTTAAAGGACAATAAGTCTTTAAAATCAAAGTAGTTAATGACTTTCATTTTGTTTACAGAATGTTAACTTCTACTGTAGGATTAGGAATAACTTGTTTGAATTATGCTTTCGTGAACAATGATAGAGAGTATGAAACTTCTAGTCCTAACTTATATTCTTAGTGAGTTTGAAGGATTGGCAGTTACTAAAAGAAATTTGAAATCCCCTACAGCGAATGATATTGAGACATTTCACTCTGAAGTAATTGCATATAAATTATTTCTCCTTTCCCAAATAAAGAAGCTAATTATGCAACGGATGTAAGCTCGTTTACCTTCTGCATCATAATACAGATACCCCAAAAAAAAAAAAAAAACCCAAAACAACTAACAAAATAGACAGTGACAATCTAAATTACTCTTAAATTTGCCTTAAGAAACAGCATTGTTCTGAGTCCCTATAGTAACTTAAAAGAGACAGGGATCATCTAATATACTATAAAATGGGAGAATATTGAATTACAATGTTACATTGAATTATAATTTGAAAGACTAACTTTTATAAGGTGATATGTTGTAAGCATTTAATATTGTAAGCATTATGCAACTTTGATAAATTATCAAAGATGCATAATGGTATGTCAAATATCTATTGGAAATGTAAATAAATCCAAAGGCAATTTTATCACTTTTGGTGTACATATAAGGAAGCTAGAGGTTATTGGGATCAGATATGTTTGCTTGTTTCCTACCTTTACTATTTTCATAAAAAAAAAAAAACTTAAGGCAGCAAACATATCCAAAATATCTTCCCTCTGCTATTTCCCCACTAACAACCACCATTGTATGATATCAGTTGGGCTGAGAAAGAATGACTGGCCCAAAGTCATCCAGCTGGCTTTTATTCCTAAGGGCAGGACTAGTACTCAAAGTCTCCTGGTTTCTAGCATGTTGCTGCTTTTAACTACTATATCAAATTGGCTATTTCTGATTAATCCTAGCAAATTAAAAAAACTATATCAAACAAAAATCATAATAGTTCTTCAGATGAAATCTGGGCTTTGACTCTTTAACAAGAGAACAATTTTAAAACAATACAATAATTCATAGAATCACAATGGCAAAGAGACTCTATATATTTTATGTTCCTTCTCACGGTGAATTAAGCATTCTAATTACTCTACCCAGCCTTATGGAATCCAATTTGCAGACTATTCTTCAAATTTTCACAGTGACCCAGATCATGAAAAAGTAACTTAACCAGGAACCACAAGCACACTCAGGACTACAACAAGAACTATGACTGCATCTAACTCCCACCTTCCCAACTACCCCTAACTATTTCCTACCCCCACCCTCCTTTTTTACCTTAACTTACCTGCGGTCATGGGCAGTCACATAAGCATTTCACTGCATATCATACCATGTATGACTATGTTTGTGACCAATAAATTTGAATCTGAATTTGATGTTTGTGTATGGCAACACAACCAAAGTTGTTTAAAGGTTCTTCAAATCAATGTTGGAAATGTAATCATCATCATCATCAACATCATCAAACATTTTACCATGTATAGTGGAGTTGTGAAAAAAACCAGAAATTTGGGAATACAATGATATAAATAATTTTAAAGATTAATATTGAGAAAAAGACAATGTTCTTTTTATTAGGATATATGGACAATTAGATAAGATTCATGGAAAACTGACTTCTATGTAAAGTTTTAGCAGTAATATTATTATACTATATGTACAGCAAAAGAGGAATACCAAAATTTTCACAATGCATGAATAGATTATAAAGATAACAGAAATGACAGAAATGGCAAAACTGATCTATTTGGTCAGGAACAAAAGAACAAGTTGTTGTTGTTTTTTTTACAAAAGACCAAAAACTTTGTATGGACTTTTTCCAGAAAAAATATAATGATTTATATATATGATGATTAAATAAGGATTAAATAAAGGACAGAAGAGACCTTTGTAATACCAAAGAATGACAAGGATTATGGGTTTGTTCATAACTGTTGAAAAAAAGGTAGGACTTTGCTTATATTCTTATATTCTTCCTTCCTTCCCACCTG
>JAEANM010006984.1:0-18127 GCA_017656035.1 Myanophis thanlyinensis
ACATCTCACTGCCCTCAGACAAAATCCGTACGCAGATAAGGAAACCACAGTTTGAATGAATCATAGCAAAACAGAATTGGTCAGCAAAGGAAGGAGACAAGTCTTTATATTCTTTATTTATTTATTCAACCTATGAATTGAATAAATATTGAGAGAGGCTGAGGTTGGAAAAGATGAGGCAGGTTTAAAATTGGAGGAAGAAGCATCAATAACCTGTGCTGTACTGATGACAGTACTCTGATAACTGAAAATGCAAACAATCTGCAAAAGCCGGTAATGAAAGACAAGGGGCAGAGTGGAAAAAAAAATGGGCCAAGATTAAATATAAAGAAGAACAAACAAATGACAGTCGGTGCAATAACCAGCCATAGAACTGACAGTAAAGATAGTGAAATAGTGGATAGCTTCTGCCTTTTAGGATTAACTATAAACAGTAAAGAAATCAGCAGGCAAGAAGTACATAACAGATTAGCACTTGGTAGTTTAGTAATGAAATTTGCTTGGATTTCTGGAAGTATCTTTGTGTGCACTGTATATATTTAGTAGGGTGATGTAACAGAATCTTGAAAACTTGTCATAGCAATTTCCCCACTGAACTTATACCTACATTAATTAAAATGGAGTTGCTCTGAGTTTCTTTTTCATGCTTCTACCTTCCCTAGTTGAGATGTTTATTTTGCAATGATCTTTCTTCCTTCTTTGGTTTTCCTTCTTTGGTTTTCCATGTCTTTTTAAGACAGTCCAGCTATTTCCCCATATTGTTCAATAGTCAGATGACTTCTGGAAGAGGTCATCTGCTGATCTGTGGTGTTCTATCTATTGTTAATGGTGGCAACGTTTTGCACAAAGATGGAATGATATGACATTATCAATTATAGAGGAATGGTCGGTGAAATTGACAAAGCCTTATAGACTTTTTGCATAAAAAAGAAAATGATTTGTGATTTATTGTTAGAAAGAATAAGTTATAGAAAGAAGAGAAATATGATGTAATCTTGGATAGGAAATTGAACAGAATAGAGCTGGAAGGGACCTTGGAGATCTCAATCTTAGAGAAGTTTGATTTGAATTCTTTGATTTGAATTCTAACTCAAGAGGAAGTTTGGAAGCCAATTCTGTATGAATTGTTTGTATGTTCAGTTCTTTTGGTTTCCTTTTTCTCTTTTTTTCTTTGTCTCTTCCTTTTTTGTTTCCTTTCTTTTTTCTTTTTCACATTTGCTATCTTTTTTCTTTGAAATATATTTATTACATGCATAAAATCTTTTAATAAAACTTTTAAAAATAATTTTTGTATAATTTTTAATAAAGAGTTTTGAATAGAAGATAAAAACAAACCAGAAGTGGTATAAAATAAAGAAAAGGGAAAGATAAAATGTGCAAAAAGAAAGAATGAAAAGAAAGAAACAACTCAATTTTCTTTGCATCGAACGTAAGTACAATTGCAAAATTTAAACTTCTTTTTCTATTATCTATTTTTTTCTAATCATCAAAGCCATAAATGATAAGACCATTTTTTTCTGTTTCATACAAAAAAAATCTATAAGGGGAAATTAATATGTTGACAGTAATCAATATACACTGATATCCAAGAGGTTGGGCCAGAGATAGCAATGACATATAACATTTCACAGGGCTTTACAGCCCTCTATAAGTGGTTTACAATCAGCATATTGCCCCCAACAATCCTGGTCCTCATTGTACCCATCTCAAAAGGCTGGAAAGCTGTGTCAACCTTGAGCCTGGTAAGATTCGATCTGCCAAATTGCAGGAACCCGGCAATCAGCAGAAGTAGTACTCAGTACTGCATTCTAATGACAGATCCTTATGTTGTGTTTGTGAGCAAAAAAGAACTATTTGTCAGTGACTGATTTGGGTTGATTTTGGCTCAGCTGTGAGCTCTGGACAGGGTCACCCTCCCTGTGACTTGGATGGACAGATCCTGCTCAAGTAGAAAGTGGAAGCTGTGGGTAGGGGTTTTTGTACAGCTTTGACTGGTATATTACTGTGCATTTTTCTAGAGTAGAAATTCATATGCGAGCACCACAGAATTCTATTTCTGCAATATACTCTATAAGGAATAAAACCTTTGAGCAATAAAGTTGTCCTTGCTTTATGATTGCTCTGTTTGGTGACTGTTTAAAATTACGACAGCACTGAAAAAAAGTAAATCTATAATTGGTCCTCACACATTGCAACATCCCAATGGCCATATGACTGAGATTTGGGCACTTCACAACCAACAGGTGTTTACAGATATAAATACGTACAGTTAATTGATGGTTTTTCATACATTTCTGTGGATGATTTAATGCAGTAAAGATTATAATAAAGCTAGACTTGGCAATAATATCCATCCGGTGCCTGTTTCTGCTTATAGCCCTTTTCAATTGAAGTGACAGTGCATTGTGTTTATGGATTGGAAACTGAAGACAAAGGTATAAGAGATGGTGTCTAATACACCTCAGAGCATGTTTTCAAGAAGAAAGGGGTTGAATGGGACTAGAGCAGTTGTGCAGGGAGAAAACCATTCAGAATTAAAACCACAGGCCACCTGATATTTATTAGTGTATACTTTAATACCTTAATATTTTAGGCCTTAAATTTTAAATTGTTTAAATTCTAAATGTTAAATTTTTAAATTTTAAATGTTACTTATTTTAACTGTTGTTTTTTAAACGTCAAATTTTAATTGTTTAATTTTGTAATCTCAATCAGCCTTTATTTAATTAATTTTAACTAGATTTTAAATTGTTTATGTATGTATTTTGATCTGGCTGTACACCCCCCCGAGTCCCCTGGGAGAGGGGGCGGTATATAAATCCTGATAAATTTAAAAATAAATAAATAAATAAATAGTGTCAGGCAAAGAAAGATTCTTGACTCGATTTGTAGTGAAAAAGTATACTTTTACTAAAAGTCAAATGGATTATAGGGTTAGGGTTAACGCTCCATGAATTTGGAGAGCAAGATGGACATTCACCATTGGATATGAAGCCTCTGGATATGGCTGGAGGATGCCTACTTTTCAAGCCTGCCTTATCTACATTTCCTGGCAAAATACATGGGAAAAGTCCATTTGTGAAAATTCCAATTAGGGTTATTGTTATTGTTAGATCTCCATGAATTTGGAGAGCAAAATAGACATTTCCTTGGATTCAGAGCTCATCAGTATGGCTAGGAGGGTACATACTTTTTGAGCCTGCCTTATCTATATTTGGTGGCAAAATACATGGGAAAATCCCATCCATGGAAAATCCACTTAGGGTTAGGGTTACATCTCTATGACTTCAGGGAGCAAAATGGACATAGCTATTGGATTCGGAGCTGCGAGATATGGTTAAGGGGGTACATACTTTTTGAACCTGCCTTGTCTATATTTCCAGGTAAAATACATGCGAAAATTGTAGCCCATCAGTATGGTCAAGAGCATGCATACTTTTTGAGCCTGCCAATTCAATTCAACCTTTATTGTCAATGCACAACATGTGTGCAGTGAAATTGAATGAGCCTCCATCGGTACAATCACACAAAGCACAGAAACACAGAATTCATTCAAATACAGAATATATTTCCAGACTTATAAACAAATCCCTAACCCCATGAAATACCTGGGCTGGGCATGCATTTAGAAGTCTGATGGCCCATGGATAGAAGCTATTTTTCAGCCTATTTATCCAGCTGGCTATGCTTCTATATCTCCTGCCTGATGGTAGAAGTATGAAGAAATGCTGTCCTGGGTCAGAGTCATCCCTGAGGATTTTTCTCACTCTATTGAGACAGCAGGACCTGGCAATTTCCTCCAGTGGGGTTATAGGGCAATCCATGATTTTTTATGATGTGCTCATTACCCTCTGAAGTGCCTTCTTGTTCGTGGTTGTTAGGCCAGAGTACCATACAGTGACTTATCTACATTTGCTGGCATTTGCTGGCTAAATACATAGGAAAACCGCATTTGCGGAAAATACACTTAGGGTTAGATCTCAATGAATTCGGACAGCAAAATAGATATTGCCAATGGAGTAGGAGCCCACTGGTATGATTAGCAGGGTTCATGATATTCGAGCCTTCCTTATCTACATTTCTTGGTAAAATACACAGGAAAATACTATTTGTGGAAAATCCACTTAGGGTTAGGGTTAAGTCTCCATGAATTCAGGGAGCAAAATAGGCATTGCAATGGATTCAGAGCCCATCGGTATGGTTAAGAGGGTGCATACCTTTCGAACCTGCCTTATCTACATTTCCTTGCAAAATACATGGGAAAATCCCATTTGCTGAAAGTCCATTTAGGGCAGAGGATTCAAACTGAAGTCCCACAGGGTGCTTAATTCTGGCCCATGGGGCAGCCATTGAAACGGTGAAGGACCAGCCTGTGGTTGCTCTGCCAGTGAAATCGAGCTCCTTCAGCCCTCTGCCAGAGAAAATGGAGCCCAGGGGGAGGGGGAGGGCAGCCTGCAAACTAAAAGTAAAACAAAATAAAAGGAGAAATGTTTTCCCCCTTTTGCTTGAGAATCCCAGAAAGGACAGGAAAGGAGAAAATGAAAGAGAAAAGACAAAGAAAGAGAAGGAAAAAGGGGAAGGAAGAAGGAATGAGAATGAAGATGGAAGGAAAAAGAAGAAAAGGAAGGGAGGGAGGGAGGGAAGTGCTGCCTTAGCACTTGGCCACCAGCAGATGGCAAGGGTCCTCTGAAGAAAAAGGGTTTGGTGGTCTCCCTGGTCTCACCTTCCTCCGTTGGAGACAATGGATCCCCCCAGCTCTGCCCAGGGCACCAGAGGTGCCCCTGAAATGAGTGATGTCAAGCCGGCCACACTCACCCCAGCCATGCCCACCTTGCCCCCCAATGTCAAACACAACCCTGATTCGGCCCTCAATGAAATTGAGTTTGACATCCCTGGATTATAGTAAAACAAAGCCAGAACTAAAGAGCCACATGCCATTTTTCCCCTTCCAGTTCCTCCCTGGTTCTTCTTCCCTTTTGATAGTCCCTTATTGTCCAATTATATTTGAATAAATTGTTTGGTAACTGTCTGTCTGTTTGGCAGGCTGACTGGTTAGCCGTACCATTCCATTCCCAGTGCTTCTGGCTTGAGATGGTGTTTCCGGAAGGCACAATGAGTAGTTATTTTATCCTTCCCATCTGGCTCCCCCCCCCCCCCCATAGTCCATGGCAGATTGGCAGCTAGCATATGCAAAGATCGACATATGATGGCAGTTCTGACAATTGGCATTTATTGCATTAGAATGATAATATAAGCTCTTGTTTTGAAGCTGACTTAGACCCAGGATCTACTAGACCGGTAGGCAGAGGACACAAAAAATACAATTTTCGATGCTGCTGGAGCATCAGTTTATACTGCAGGATTCAGGCTTTAGTGCAATGAAACAAAATTTGTCCATCACATAGGAAGGTATAGGAAGACTACTGTTAATACTTTCAATAGAATAAGGGAGTAGAATGTTTGTGTCAGGGTTCCAAGTAATACATCCATAGCAAACAGAACCCTGAGGCAGGTAAATTCCTCAAAGAACAGTTTTATTGGATATATCATATTGGCAAGTAAAAGTTTTCCTCCTTCCCCAAACAGTCAGTCATATGGTCCAATCACAGTGTCATCTGGTTGCCTGGTAACTTCACTCCTCTTCTCTCCAACCACCCGTGGGAAGGTCCTTGGTTTCCAGGAGAAAATATTTTGTTTTGGCTATAAGCCCCAGCAACTCTATCCCCACCTCCTTATCCCTCAGCTCCAGTGTGGCAGGACTGAAGCCTCAAAATGGCCTCAGTCGTGTCAGCTTCAGGGTTGACAGTTTGTTTCATGCACCAAACATTCTGGCTTGTGTCTTTTATGTCAAGAATAGGATAACTTTTCCAGTGGATAGGACACAATAAGGGAGGGTAATATCTTCTCACAATGGTACTTATAGATCCCATTTCTCTTGCAAGGATATGAAAAAAATGCTATTAAACAGCTTCCTGTAACCTGAGAGCCCTCTGGACATTGGACTTCAACTTCCAGAATTTTCAGAAGTAGCCATATTGGCTATTTATTTTTAGTGGCTGGGCCATGTACCTGAAAGAAATAAGCTGTTCTACATATACCAGCAAACACAAGATAAGTTTTAGCAAAATGAAAGTGAACCATCTAAGAGAAAATGGCCAGTGAGATGTCCAAGCTATAGTTACTGCCTTATAAATCTGTCTGTCTTTTGTTATGCTGTTGAACGCCTACTGTTTAAGCATGTGGATTACTCTGAAGCTTACACAGACATACCTCAGAGATTGTATGATGCTTGTAAGATGGAGAGGGCCAGGAGGGGAGATTGATTTGAATTTATTCCATCAATTGTTATTTAGTATAAGCCTCCTCAGCCTTATACCCCCCCCCCCCCAAAAAAAACCTCCCATACAAACATCAGAAGCAGAAGAAAAAAACATGCTGTTAACATAGAAGGATTAACTATCAGTAGTAATTTTAATGAGGGTGAAGAACATAATTGGCAAATAGACTGTGGAAGGGTGAGATCAGAAGAATCCTGACAGACACGCCCAACACCTTTTGTCTCCAAAAATATGCATTGTTGTAACACAATTATCCAGTAACCTTATAAAAATAAATGGACCAATAAAGATTATTATTGATTATATAGAACCCTAGGAAAAATATTGTGAGTAACTTAATTCCCGTACAAAATATTTCAGATTATTGGAAACCGTTGCAAAAACTCAACATTAATGAAAACTAAAAAAGCAGTGCCTTTTAATTCTTAGAAATAGAACATGAAATAATGGATTAATGAAGGGAACTTGATTGTAATTACTGAATGTGCAGATGGACAGGTTAGAAATCAAGATAATCACAAGGGAAGCATCTGTGACTCAGATATTACTTCCAAGATTGGATTTCTTTCCTTCAGACACTATTTCCTTTCAAATTTAGTTTAAAAAAATAGTCTTTTAAAGCAGCACTTGCAATGACAATTAATAAAAGTCAAGGACAAATGTTTAATTATATTCACTGTGTGCAAGAACTAATATTTATGTGAACATTATGAGACTATAGAAGAACGTAATATGTCTGAGTCATCTTCGTTCACCAGAGTAGGACCTTTAAATTCCCTTCATGCCTATTCACCCAGTATACAAAAGTGCTCATTTCCAATATGTTTAATACATTATGATATCTATATTCTGGTTTAGGGGACCCACAAGTTAATTCTTTACATCAGGCATAGCTTCTATATTATAGCTCTCGATCGTCTGGCATCCGTTAAAGGCCCTGGTTTATACAACTTTATGAGTTTTTGATATGTCTATAAAGCTGGCCTGGGCTGGCCTGTAAAATGATTTTCCAGGAAGCAGCCTCCAGGAAGGCGATGTATTCTAGGAACTTTTCCAGGAAAACTTTTCTGGAAAGCAGAAAGCAGAAAGCAGAAAGCAGAAAGAAAGATTAGAAGTTTCAATTCAGGGTTGAGGTACATTTATTTATTTATTTGGGGGGAGGGGGGACTGCCAGTCCCTCTTACTTCTTTTTGCTAGACTGAGAATTTCCAAGACTAAGGATGTCTGTCTTATGTTTTTTCTCCTGCTTCCATAGGCATTCCTTAATGACTTTAACTATCCTGGTATCCAAACCTCCATTCTTTGCATGGCCGTATTGACATATAGCCAAACAGAGAATGCACTAAAATAATATTGATTGCCGGTGCCATGCCCAGGGCTGGTCGTTCTTAATTTTTTTTTCATCCTTAAGATAACATAGAATAATACAGTTGGAAGGGACCTCGGAGGTCTTCTAGTCCAACCCCCTGCTTGAGCAGGAGACTCTATATCATTTCAGGCAAATGGTTTTATGTCTTCTTAAAAACTTCCAGCGTTGGAAGCTTCTGAAGACAAGCTATTCCACTGGTTAATTGCTCTCACCATCAGGAGAGAGCACCATCACATTACCAAGTAAGGAAAGGACAGCTCATTTATTTTGTAGATTTCTCCCTTTTCTGTTTCTTTTATTTCCTGTCTCACTTTTTTATTGTTGAATAATTCTTAACTTAATCTTAATACTTAGTGGGGTTTTAAATTCTAAAATTTAAAATTTAAATTAAATTTACTGGATTTTTAATTGCTTAGTGGTTTAAATTTTTACTTTTTATAATTGGGTTTCTGGCCATTGATTTAATTTGTTCTTAACTGTATTTTAACTTTTATATGTTCGGTTTTTAGATTGGCTGTACACCGCCCCGAGTCCTTCGGGAGTGGGGTGGTATATAAATTTTGTAAAATAAATAAATTAACACTAGGACATACTTTTTAAAAAAAAAAAATCTAGCTAAAAACAGCTGCATTATTACAGGCAGTCCTTGTCTTACAACAATTTCTTTAGTGACTTTTGAAAGTTATTATGGCACTGAAAAAAGTGACTTAGGGCCAGATCTCACACTTATGACCGTCATAGCATTCCCCACAATCCTGTGATCAAAATTCCAGTGCTTAGAAATAGGAACGTATTTACAAGAGTTCCAGTATCTTGGGATCATGTGATCATCACTTGTGTCTTTCCCACACCGTGGTGAGAAAGGCCCAGCAACGCCTATACCATCTTAGAAGACTGAGAGACTTCAGACTGCCCCCCCAAAAGCGCTCAGAAACTTCTACTCCTGCACAGTAGAAAGTATCTTGATGGGCAACATCACTACATGGTTCAGAAACAGCGCCATACAGGACAGGCAAGCTCTACAGAGGATGGTGCGCATAGCAGAGCGCATCATCCACCCAAAGCTCCCTGAACTGCACTCCATTTACAACAGACGATGCCAAACTACAGCCAGGAAAATAATGAAGGACCCCAGCCACCCCGACAACAGACTGTTTACCATGATGTGGTCAGGAAAGAGCCTCTGCTCCCTGAAAGCCAACACAGAGAGACTAAGGAGAAGCTAGCAATACAGGCAATACAGACCTTAAACCAAACCATAACAAATCCAGGACTAAAAAGTATTCTCATAATCTACCTCTCAATCACTCCTTAACTTATTCTCCTTCCCTGTCTATATTAGTCTCTTGCCCTACTACCTACAGTCACAAGCAGTTGCATATACACTTCACTGCATTTCATACCATGTATGACTGTGCATGTGATGAATAAAATTTGATTTGATTTGATCCCAGATGACTTCCAGCAAACAAAGTCAATGAAGAAGTCAGCTTTGCTTAAACACTGTGTAGCTCACTTAAAATCACAGTGATTTGCTTAACAAAAAAGATCTTAAAATTGGATGTGAGTCACTTAACAACTGCAATGGAAATTCTGGTCCCTGTTGTCATGAGTGAAGGACTACATACTGTATATTTAAATTCCTTGTTTCTAGGTCTAACTTTTGGGACAACTTTAAACAATTCTGGCCCATCTTTGGCCCATCAACAATTCTGCAGTAGCTTTTCATACCTTGAAGAAAGCTGTCATGTCATCGTGAAGTCTTCTATTTTCCAAGATGAGCATATCAGATATTTCCAACCATTGCTCATGTTTTTCTTTCCAGTCCCCTTGGGTTCTGATTGCTACCCTGTGAAGATATTCCAGTTTCTCAATGTCTTAGAGTAAATTCACACAGACCCTTTTATGTATTGAAAAACCAGACCATTGAAAAACCTCCACATTTTACCTTTTTGGGGCCCGTCAGTCAACAGCGGCCATAGGGAAAGGCGATTTAGAAGGACTTGAGCAATTGTCAGCCCTTCAAGGTAGATCAGGTTAGAGATCTAATGTCATGTAGGTCAGCACTGCTTTTACATAATGCTAGAGTAAGAAAATCTTGCAAGTCTGTTTCCCCCCCCCCCTCCTTTTATCTTCTTGAGAATTAGGGAGAAGCTTGTGGTGTGATGCTGCCACACTGCCTTTGTCATTCTGATTTCAGACAAGTGCAGCAAGAGCCATCCCACATGTCTCTTCCAACTAAAACAACACATGAAATTTTAAACCTAATGGGATATTATTGTTACAGTCTTCACTTCCTGCATCTATTAAGAGCTGCTCTGCCTCCAGCATGGACAGATAAAGCTATTGACCTTTCATGTCTCAAAGTGAGCAGAAAAGGGACCGAACCTCTAATTCTCTGACTCCTGGATTGGTTGCAGCTGCTCCAAAAATCTGTCACACGTAGCCTTGCCAAATAAACCTTGCTACTTCTTCATGCCCTGTTTTCTAGTAGCACTGAGTGAGCCCAAGCACCTTGTCCTGAACTAGACATGCTGAGTTGGAAGGAAAAAAATACTAGCAGATTGGCCCTTCTGGACTGTTTCGGTGGGTTTTTACTTGGGATGTATGATCATTTTCAGCACTATGTCCTATGGTGCTTAGAATAATCGAGGCAGTACAAAAAGACCAGGTTCTGTAAATCATTGTATTTCATAGTATACTTGGAACAGTTATGTGCCAGGTAAGTCTATCCGTTTTAAACCTTTTGGGGTTTAAAGGGGGTAGGTGAAAATCCTCTCTAATCAAAGACCAGAAAGAAATTTGCCTGTGACTTTGGGGATCTAAACAGAGAGAAGATTGAAACTTCCAAAGCGAATTCTCAAAGCTACAACAGTATTGAATAATTTACAAGCTAGTATGGGAAGAAATGTTTGCATTAAGCATTGATTCAAGAAGCACTGATTTTCAAATGTGCAAAAGGCACATTGACTCATACCTCTTCCTGGAAGTAGTGAGAAAGGTTTTCTGGGAGATTTTTTGTTGTTGTAATGTGGACTAGAAAAATTGAATGATTATTTATGGGGTTCAATCAACTAATGATGTTTATTTCTTTATATTATAGCTGCCCACTCCCGTAGACTGTGGATGGCTTGCAAATACAAATTCCAAGCAATAAAAACAGTTAAAAACATAGAACTCTACTGGCAGCCCCAATTCATATTAAACAAGTGATCCCACAAATATCACAGGATGTGTAGAGGTAGTCCTCAATTTACAACAGTTTGTTTAGTGGCCATTCAAAGTTGCAATGGCACTTTACACTTACAATCATTGCAGCATTCCCATGGTCGCCTGGTCAAAATTCAGATGCTTGGTTCATGTTTATGAGAGTTCCACAGTCCTGAGGTCACAGGATTATCTTTTGTGACTTTCTGACCAGCAAAGTCAATGTGGAATCCAGATTACTTAACGACTGTGTTATTAACTTAACAATTACAATGATTCGTCTAACAATTGTAGCAAGAAAAATCGTAAAATGGGGCAAAATTCTCTTAACAAATGTTAGCAGCAGATATTTTGGCCTCAATTGTGGTTGTAAGTCAAGGACTAGCTGTATATGTAGGCATAGCCCATAAACACATAGGCACAAATACACACATATAAAAAGAGATACACTTCTAGGAAAAAAGGAGAAACTATGTTAATAGTTCCGATGCAAATTGATAGTCTCTGTAGAATTACCTTGTGGAATTTTTAAAAAGTCACATTAGAGGTTTGCTATAATATTAAAGTTTTTCAGTAGGAATTGGCTTGAAACAAACTTAGAAAATTATTTGGCTTCACGTTTATATTGGTTTTGTTTCTGGGATTGTTCCGTCTTTTTATTTTGTATATGTGTGATGGATATTTTTTCTTCATTCTTTTCAGAATGAGTCAACTTGAAATCTAAGTTTAATTACAATAATCTGCTTTCACAATACCGGTATTTTGTCCCTTTGTCTCAGTTTTTAAAATCAGATTTCCACTAAAACAATTGCCCTAAACAGTCCTTTGGGCCCTCAAAATTTCTGTGCATGACACTCAAGTAAACGGGTGCCTTACCTGCCCTTGATCGTAAGCACTTCCAAAAAAGGGGGATTATGATTATGTTCCGGCTATTTCTAAAAATAATAGCTGCTGTGTGAAAAATGTGTCCCTTCTGGCAATTTCTATTAATGGATATTAAGTATCTAGCAAAATCTGATTTAGCAAGAGAGTCAGGTATGCTGGTTGGCTTTAGATAATGAGAGGGCTGGGAATTGCAACTAATACAAGGATTCTGATGAAATGGTGGGTTGCAATCATCCATGGAAATGTAGATGAGACACTAAAAAACTCTTCAATAAAAGGAATTACTTTTATTGACTGAAAATGAGAATAAATATTTGGAATTGTCAATCATAAAATGGAGATTCTATACATTTGTAGGAGATATTAGAGGAATAGAAAAGAAAAGCACTTATATGATTAGAATTACCTTAAAGTTAAATGGATTGAACTTGTGTAGAAGGCATGCATTTAGCTCTGCTAGAACTGTGCATGGTATGATTTAATTTGACCTTGCAAGCAAAATGGAGGCCTTCTAAAGAAGGTGGGAAGCTTGAGTAGTTTTATTAATTTAATCTCCCGTGGGATAGATTATGACACTGCAGGCTTCAGCAGCTGCCCTTGTGAAGGGTCAGCTACTAGGGTTTTCCAGCAAGGATTTTTTTTCCCTTGTGAGGTATCAGATAGCCACCATTCAATGCAGAATATCATGCAGATGGGATGGGTGTGCTTTTTGAAAGCGCTGATGGTATATTATCCCACTAGCTATAAAAGTCTTACCCACAGAAAATTGTTATAATTGTTCCTTAGATTAAATGCTGGCTAGGGAATTCTGGGAGTTGAAGTTCACACGGTCTTAAAGTTGCTAAGGTTAGGAAACACTACTTTAAATCGCATTAGATCCCCAGAGTTTGTTTTCCTTTTTGGTGTGTGAGTGACCTTTTAATTAATATCATGGCCAGTTATTTTGATAGAGGGCCCAGATTAATGGACTGCAGGAATGTGGTGGATATACTGCACAGCAAAGCATTTGAAAAAGTGTAATCCTCATAGTGGCGATAGCAAAATGGGGACTGGATTAAACCACCTTTAAATGAATCCTGAACTGCTTGAACAGTCATACCATGTGTGCATGTAACTAATTTACCATCAAATTACATAAGAGAGGGAACCTGTACTATTTAACATATTTGTATTTCATTTGGCTAAATTTGCAAAGAATGCAAAGATAGGACAATGGCAAACACCATAGAGGACAAGATTTCTAAGACCTTGAGAAGCTGAACCAAATGACAGAAATCAACAAGATATATTTCAACAATGACAAATGCAAATGCCTTTATTTGGGTAAGAAAAATAAAAGATATCAGTATGGGAAGGGCAGCAGTACTTGCAAAAAAAAATATGGATGTCACAAAGGACTGGAAGAGAAACATGAGCCAATGGTGTCATGCAGCTGCAGACATGTACAGATGCAAACCTAGGCTGCAACAACAAGGTATGATCTCAGGATCAAGAGAGTCATTGTTCCTTTCCATTCTGCATTGATTAGACTGCATCTAGAATATTCTGGGAATCTAGGAGAGTGGCATAGTGTTGAAGACACTCCCACTTGGAAGGTTGAGAGTTCAATCCTAGATAGAGGCAGATGTTTCTCTCCTAGGGTGAAAAGAACAAAAATTGCTGTGAACTCCACATGGTGTCAAGAAGGGCAGCTGGCCAGTAAACTCTCAGTTCCATCCAGTCACCCTGACTCTACCCCAAATTACAGGGTCATAAACAGGGAGGTTGTTTCTAGGAATTTAGGAGTTTTTAGGCACATTTTAGGAAAGTCATTGACGAAACTGGATTATGTCCAGAACTGTTCAAGTATGGAAGACCTTAGGAGTTGGTGGACTCTTTCCCATGGCAAGTGTTTAAACAGAGGCCATTTTTTTTTTATTTCAGCATTTATAACCGCCCCCTCACCCGAGGGACTTGGGGCAGTATACAGCCAGATAAAAGACACATATGTAACAATTTAAAATCTAGTTAAAATTAATTAAATAAAAGCTGATTAAGAATTATGATTAAACGATTAAAATTTGACATTAAGAAACCACAATTAAAATGAAATTTAAAATTAAAAGTTTAAAATTTAAAAGTCAATCGATTTAAAATTTAAACCCTAAAAATTAAGGTATTAGGCCAGACCAGCTAGCTGGAAGAGGTGGGTTTTTAGCGCATGCCAGAAGGCCCGGAGGTCCGTAATGGTCCGAATCTCAAATGACCTTATTTGGACATGCTCTAGTGAAAGATACCTGCACTGGGCAGAAGGTTGGACATGATGGAACTCCAGTGGTTCCAGTTCTTACATTCTAGGATGCTATTAACTTACGTGCTTTGATTTCCCATACCGTCCTTTGGAATATACTAGCTGGTTAACGCTTATATCATGTTAGTATTTCCCAGAAATGTTACTGAGCTTTTTTGAGTGAGGAGTTTGAACTCTCAAAGCATAACTTGTAATTTGTTCTGGAAAGGATGAAAGTGAGTTTCCCATTCTTTTTTAGGAGAAGGAAAAATGGGAGTACGTTGTTTCTCATACTTCAGTTGTTTTTATCTAGGGTATAGTCTGTTGAATTACTTTTCTAATGTTAAAGATGTCTTATAGGAAATTAAGGGTTATGGAAGGTACATTTTAATTTAATTTGTAATTTTAAAAAAGAGTCTATGAGGTCTCCTAAATGTTTGACCAATCTTGCTGCCGAGTGTTTTTATTTATTTTTTAGTGCCTGCTTATACATTAGCAGTATCTCAGTCTCTCCCAGGAATTCAGATCTGCATTCCAATTATCATATTTCTTTCACTGTAGTTGCTGTTATTGTTGTTAAACAGGAGACAGATAAATAAGAAATATGGCCGTGTTTTGTCTTACAGCTGTTATACCTGGCCTAAATAACAAATTGAAGAAGTAAGAGGTATCCCTCTGCCCCAGAAAGCAAGATTACTGACCGGGGGGGGGGGGAGGACACATGGATGGCACATAATATGTTCTTTGACACTAATTTAAACTATATCAGAGCATGCCTATTGTAGGAAAATGTATAAGACTTCATTTCATCTATTATTTACAATTTCCTACCTTCATAGATTGCCATTTAGATGGATCACTCCCAAGAAGTTATACACTGCAAGCAAACTTAAAACAATGCTCCCAGAATGTTAAGTCTATAAAGCTCAAATCCAACACTTTAACCTGGGATTGAATATACAAGCAGTTAGTGGAGATTTCAGGGCAGGCGGTTTATAGTCCTGAGAAAAGGAACTGAGAAATGTATTTATTATTAATATCTTCATATTGCCTTTCTGCTAAACAGAACATTGTATTTGGAAGCAGCTGACATTTCAACTGATAGTTCCAGGCAGAGTACATCAAAATAACCAAATCAAGAAGTTATCAAAACATGAATGATGATAGCCAGCTCTTTATCTCCTAATAGTCCTAATATTTATTTTTTTAAGTATTATTTTAAGCAACAATCAACTGTCTGAGCATTCAGGAACAATGCAGAACTAAACTCTAAAGAAGAATATTTCCTAGTCTAGTCGTTTCAGTCAAGTGGATTCAATTTCAATTTTTCCATTCTTTTCTAATGCATCAGTAATTTCAGGCACTTGCTAAAGAGGTCACAGCCTCATCTTCAGCTGAAGAAAAGGAGGAATAGAGCTCAACATGTACTGAGACCACTTCCTCCATATCCTTACAAGATTTCATTCATAGGTTTTATGTAAATGTGGTAATAACATGGCGATAATTTTGGATGAGGAAGCCCACAGGATAATTGCTCTCTGGTAGAAGAATGACCCTTTAAGCGTGTTTTTATTTATGAAGAATAGTAATCCTTTTTTTTTTCTACCAAAGCATTCAAAACATTATATAGGCAAAAGATTATACAGGGAAGATTAGGAGACTGAAGGCTAAAACATAGGAAGAATGGTTGCAGGAATTGGGTATGTCTAGCTTGATGAAAAGAAGGACTAAGGGCGACATGATAGCAGTGTTCCAATATCTAAGGGGCTGCCACAAAGAAGAGGCAGTCGGTATATTCTCTAAAGCACCTGAAGGCAGGGCAAAAAGCAGTGGCTGGAAACTAGTCAAGGAGAAAAGCAACCTAGAACTAAGGAGAAATTTCTTGACAGTTAGAACAATAGATCAGTGGAATGATGTGCCTCCAGAAATTGCAGGTGCTCCAAAACTGGAGGTTTTTAAGAAGAGATTGGACAACCATTTGTCTGAAATGGTATGCTTGAGCAGGAGGTTGGACTAGAAGACCTGATAGGTCCCTTCCAACTCTGCTATTCTGTTGTATTTGTTTCTTTATGCTTTACTTCAATATTTGTATGTTCTCTTTCTATCTTACTTGTTTCCATGTAGCCTTTTAAATTAGAACCTAGGTTTTGTTGTTGTTAGTTGCAAAGTCATGTCCGACTCATCACGACTCCATGGACAATGTTCCTCCAGGCCTTCCTGTCCTCTACCATCCCCCGGAGACCATTTAAGCTCACGCCAACTCCTTCAGTGATTCCATCCAGCCACCTCATTCTCTGCCGTCCCCTTCTTCTTTTGCCCTCAATCATTCCCAGCATTAGGCTCTTCTCCAGTGAGTCCTTCCTTCTCATTAGGTGGCCAAAGTATTTGAGTTTCATCTTCAGGATGTGGCCTTCTAAAGAGCAGTCAGGGTTGATCTCCTCTAGGACTGACTGGTTTGATCGCTTTGCAGGTCCAAGGGACTCACAGGAGTCTTCTTCAGTACCTAAACCTAGGTTTAGGGTTTGCCATCTTTCCAACTCTCATTGGAGAATCCAAACTGCCATCCTTGTTATTTCTCAATCATTCCCATGTTGAAAGATCTTGTTGGAATAGGAAGGAATAACAGGTGAATGGAGAGGCTTCTGCTTATCTGACTGTCAAATATTTAGTAATTGCAGAGAATCACAGAAATGACTTGGATAAGCAATGGGATGGTCGTTAGCAAAGCGTAACCTAAGCCTGGAAAAAGTGTTAGAAAAAAGTGTTAGATGGAAACCTAAAGTGACCCCACCTTGACTCTCTTTGGTATAATGATGGGGGGAAGGGAAAACACTGTTAGGCTTTCAAGGTTCTGTTACTAAGCCAACAACATAGATTTCCAGTATTTCTTGTAGAACCTGTTTTCTGATCTGGTCAACCCCAAAGGGATGACATTAATTTTAAAAAAGTCACTTGCTTCTCCCATTGGTATGGTTCTCTACAGCAATTCTCCCATGATTGAAGTATTATGAACTTGGGGTGTCATAGACAGAAACTAGTGCTGAGCCTTGTGAGCTCTCTAGGCCCTGTGTACTCCGTTTTCAGCTCTTTCAGATGATCAGGGCTTAAAATATTGTTCTACTGTGTGCCAAGTATTACACATAAAAAGACATTAAGTTCACCTTTGGCTTTGTCTGTGGAAATGAATATTCCCTCTTTTTGCCTGGCAAACATTACTGGCTCTCATTTTGCTTTCAGGTGAAATTTCCTTAGCTCTTGATCCAAGAGTCTGATTCTTTCTATTCTTAGTTCATCAATTTTGGGAGCAGTTATGAGTCACCTTATAAACTTATAATCACTAGGTCCAGAAGAGAACCAATGGCTTTGATATATCCAATCTATTTCTTCTTTCCTGAGTTAATAGGCAAAGTAGAGCATAACTGTTATTTTCTTCCACTACAAATTTTACAGTCTCTGATTAATATATGGATACAAAAACTGTTTATGATGGGGAAAGTATGGTACTGTTCATGCATGCAAAAAAGGCACATGAAAATGTACACAACTTTTCATGCAGACTTTTAGAAAAATCTTCCAACTCATGGAAATGAGACAGAACAAACATGAGCTTCAAATAATGTGAACGTTATAGCAAGTGTAGCAGGGACATTTACTCATCTCTTAACTATAATTTATTTTAGCAGCAGACAGTATTGATCTGGACTCAGAACCTAAACAAGAGTTGAGCTGGATAGTTTTTGGATGTGAGACCAAGGGGTTGTTGAGTTGTAGGCTAGACTGGGAAGTCCAAAAGCATCCTGAAAGAAGATTGCAGAAAGTTACTTTCATACCGTAGCCAGGAAAATGGCATTAAATGGTCCAAGGTGTCATAGAAATCCAGCTCGACTTTGCAGGAAGCTTTACTTATTTAACTATAAGGCCAAAGAATAAAAGCTGCGTGTAATGTACCACGCAGGTGCGACCAGAGCTTCCACTCTGGTCCGCCAGCAAGAACTTTGGACCTGACAGCTGATTGGCTGTCGGAGGGATGTTTCCCATTGGCTGAGCCGCCCAGCCAAT
>JAEANM010006985.1:0-18126 GCA_017656035.1 Myanophis thanlyinensis
CTTCTCTGCCTTCTGCACATCCATGTGTCAGGCACTGGACCCAGCTGTTCCTCCTCTTCCTCATCAGTCACCTCCAGACCTGGGGGCTGTTAGACTCTCTTTGTCTCTGTCTGTCTGTCTCTCTCTCTCTCTCTGCCAGCTCCATTCCCTCTTCCCCCTTGGAGCTCTCAGGTTGCCTAGCTGCTGACCTTGACCCCCCCATGCTTCCTCCTCTGATTTGGCTGGTGGAGTGAAAAAAGTAACTTATGACCGTTTTTCACACTTACAACTGTTGCAGCACCCCATGGTCCCATGATCAAAATTCGGACGGTTGGCAACTGGCATGTAACAATTGCGGTATCCCGTGGTCATGTGATCCTCTTTTGCAATCTAACAAATGAAGTCAACGGGAAAGCCAAATTCACTTTACCACCGTGTTACTAACTTAATGACTGCAGTGATTACTTAACAACTGTGGCAAGAAAGGTAGTAAATTCAATTTCGCTGCACACGTTGTGAATTGACAATAAAAGGATTGAATTGAAAGTGAGGCAAAACTCAATTGACAATGGAGATTTGGGGCTCAAATGTGGTTATAAGCCGAGGATTACTTGTAAATAGGGAAGCAGCAGTAAAAGAACTGATCAGCTTGCCAAGTCGTTGTGGTTCTTTGCACTTGACATTAATTTTGTCAGAGTAACTGCACTCTCTTGGAAATAGTCAGATAATTCATTCAGAGATTTTGCAAGAGGTGGGTGGGTGGGGGGAGTGAGAGTGTCAGGTCTCCATGACTTCCTCTCCTGCAGGGATTCCAATAGCAATAGTACTTAGACTTATATACTGCTTCACAGTGCTTTTATAGCCCTCTCTAAGTGGTTTACAGAGTCAGCCTATGGCCCCCAAGCAATCTGGCTCCTCATTTTACCGACCTCGGAAGGATGGAAGGCTGAGTCAACCTTGAGGCATTGAGAATCGAACTGCTGGCAGTCGGCAGAATTAGCCTGCAATGCTGCATTGTAACCACTGCGCCACCAAGCTAGCCAACCTCTTTAACTCCATTCTCCTCCCTAAATTTGGAGATTACCTGGCATTTCTACTACTGTCTGTCTGTCTGTCTGGAAACATCCTTTTCTGTTTTTTTCTCTCCGCAGACGATGACGTTGCGAGCGAGAAGGAAGAGGAGGAGACCGTTCCGTGGGAGAATCAGCGGATCACGAAACCTCGCGCTGCTTTGCTAGGCCAATGGGAGAGTGTCCAGCGGCAAGGAAAAATCTGCAAGATTCAGCACGGCCGCCTTCAGGACCCTCGCCCCAGAGCTGTCGGAAAAAAGAAAGGCCTCACGGCTGGCGCCAATAGCCAGCAAGGAATGAACACCGAAGAGAGCCAGAACGAATGCACCGTCTGCGGGAAAAACTTTGGCAGGAGGTCGTCGCTCCTCAGACATTTCAAAGTCCACAGCGGAGACAAACCTTTTAGATGCTCCATCTGTGGCAAATGCTTCCTGGCGAAAACCAGCCTGGTTTTACATAAAGAGAGTATGCATAAAAAACGACCCCGTTCGGGAAAGAAACGTTGGGAGTGTCGTGAGTGTGGGCAGAACTTTGCCACCAAATCCTTTCTGGCGGAGCATCACAAGATGCACAGCAGTGAAAAGACGTACCCGTGCCCTGCCTGTGAGGAGACCTTCACAGAAACCAAGTACCTTGTGAAGCATCTTATGGCCACTCACTCAGGGGACCATGTCTTTAAGTGCCCCGTCTGTGGAAAAGGCTTTATGAAGGAGAAGGACCTCATGAAGCACCAAGCAAAGAACTACGGGAAGAGCCACTGCTTTCTGAGTCCGGGCAGTGAAAACAGCTGCAAGGAAAAACCACCTCCCATCAAACACAAGAGATTTCATGCCAACCCCGAAATTCTGCCCGGTGCCACGTACGAAGGAAACGGTGGAGGGGAACGCGCCCTTATCTGTGGTCATTGTGGGAAGACTTACAAGCAGGAGAAGGCTTTTCTGAATCATCAGAGTGTGTGCGCGAGGCAGCAACCGAGCAGCGAAGGAAAAGTCCTCAAGGAAGACGGCCTGCTCACCAAAAACCAGATCACCCACGTGGAAATGAAAGACAACACTTGCTTTGACTGCGGAAAACCCGTTTCCAAAAGTTCACTGCTGGCTTCTCGGCCCAAGGCGGACCAGGAAAAGAAGCCCCAAGTGTGCCCTGAATGCGGGGAAAGTTTTAGAGACATCCAAGATTTGGAGAACCACCTGAGAAGCCACCAAAAGCCACCGTCTTCTCAAAGTGTCTCCGATTGGGAGGGCCTTGGGGGAAATACACTGCCCGTACATGGCCAGCCGGAGAAGAAAAGCCGCTACCAGTGCCGAGGCTGCAAGCGAGACTACTCGACTCATTATAACCTCAGGAGGCACCAGCGGATTCACTTGGAATGCCGGGCCAGGAGAAACGCTCACAAGGGGAAAGATGCCGCCTACAGTTGGTTCCTCCTGGACTTCCAAAAAGCCCGTAGCAGAGAACAGACCCTTCAGCACAAATGCACCTTCTGCGGGAAAGGGTTCAAAACGAAAAGCACCCTCGGCCGACACCATCAAATCCACATCAAAGGCAAGCCTTACAAATGCACCATCTGTGGGAAAGCCTTCGTCTACCGGTACACTCTCGCTCACCATCAAGAAATCCACCTGGAAGACCAACTTTACCAGCATAAGTGCTCTTTCTGCCCCAAAGCCTTCAGGACCCCGTCGGCTCTCCGCCGACATCAACAGCTGCACAAGGAAGGCAAGCCGTACATCTGCAACGTCTGTGGGAAAGCTTTCGCCTACAGGTACAACCTCACCCACCACCGGGAAATACACATAGAAGGGCAGATTTACAAGTGCTCTTTCTGCTGGAAAGCCTTCCGAACCAGTTACTCCCTCAGCAGGCACAAGCGCATCCACATAGAGACCAGGTCCTATCAGTGCCCTACTTGCAGGAAAGCCTTTGGGACGAAATATTCCCTCTGGAGGCATCAGGAGATGCACGTGAAAGAGGAGCCGGAGAGCTTGCTTGACAGGAAAGAGGATGGGGACAACTCAGCCAGAGATCAAGCTAGCGGTAGCGATGACAGCGTGGACAAACCGCTTGCCAGTTCGGTCCGCTCTCAATGCCAGGGAGTCCACAAGGAACGGAAACCCCCGGAAGGCTCTGAGAATACAAGCAGCTTGCTCCTCCCTGACCATCAAGAAGAAAACGCTGCTAAACAATCGGACAGTAAAACTTTCAGGAGTGTTGGATTGGGGGTTAAAGGTCAAGACAAGCCTATAAAAGTAGAGTCCCAGCAGTGGGCCAACGGTTCAGTGTACACAGGACAGAGCATCCAAACAGAGGCGTCTCCCCCAGGGTCGTCTGAAAACGGGGACGTCTCCTTAGACCCCGTGGGAAATCGTGCCAATAAAGAGCCAGCCGATTGGTGTTTCTTGGGCAAATTGCCCGGGGTTGGTCAACAAGGAATGGTCCCACAGGAGAAAAAGTATAGTTGCCCTACTTGTGGGAAGTCCTTTAGAGATAAATATTCGCTTACAAGACATCAGAAAGTCCACTTTTCCGAGAGACCCTACCCGTGTGCAAGGTGCGAGAAAAGTTTCCGCAGCACTAAAGACCTGGAGAAGCATCAGGTAACCCATTCGGATCAGAGGCCTTACCGGTGCGGCGAATGTGGGAAAGACTTCAAGACGAAGTCCTCGCTTGATAAGCATCAGAAGATCCACAAAGGGGAAAAGCCATTCTGCTGCTCTTATTGTGGCCGAAGGGTGACCACGAGCACAATTCTTCGGTACCATCAGAGAACCCACACCGGGGAGAGGCCGTATAAATGTGCAGTGTGCGATAAGAGTTATGTCAGCAAATGGTCCCTTAAAAAACATTTGGAGTTGCATTACAAAACGAATCCGTCAAAGGATCCTCAGGAAGCAAATCAGCTCGATCAGAAATGTTAAGGTGTCTTTGTCACTTGTGGGTGAAGAAACGGGGGACGCTTTTCGGATCCAGAAGGGTTGAAGGTCTTTTGGAACAGGTTTGGGTTGAAACATCCACCTTTAAAATTCCCAGGTTCTTTCTATACCCAGTGACTAGCTACCTCAGAAACAGACATTTGAATGTACTTTACCTTTCCAATCTCGAATCATTCGGATAACTTTGCTCCAAAAATGAACATCTGTGTCACGAAGAGCCTGTAATAAAGAGAGGCTCTCTCTTTATTTTGAATGAGTGGACCTGACTGAGAACGTGGATGCTGGAAAAACAAAATGTTAAAAGAACATAGATAATCCTACAGTTTGGAGTGATGGTGATGCTAAGTGCGAGCTGTCTTTCGTTTCTCAACCTTGTTTTCACATTGTAAAAAGCAAATTTTGTGTTAAATAATTCCTCTTCTGCAGTGTACGTATAAAATGAAAAAGACACGGGACAATTATTTTAAGAAGTGTGGGTGAGAAGATTATATAGTCTTGTTTTTCATAATGAAAATACTACTGGTTTGTGCAGTGAATGAAAAACAGATGAAATGTTGTTTTTCCCAATGCACTTTGCATCGCCAAGAAGACATTCAAGGGTCAAATATTCTAAATCTTCCGAATGTTAGGAATTTGCATTTTGAGATCTGTAGGAAATAATACAGAATAGTTTTCTGTACGTTTTAGAACATGTTTTAAATTGAAAGCCATTGCTTTATTGTTAGTAAAATAATTCAGAAGTTCATTCTCACCCTTTCTCTCTTGTCTCCTAGTACCACTGCCATGTTACACTGTGTATAGGGAAGAAGGAATCTCAAGTTATTGGAGCTGCAAGGAAGATGCAGGGCTTGTCTTAAACAGGGGGGATCTCCTAGTATGCCTTCTTGGTTTCAAGTAGAAGTTTTAATGAACAGTTAACTTGGACAATGTCCCTACCATTATCAATTATGCTTGCTTGGGATGACAGGAGCTGTGAAGATCTGAAGCCACAAGAAGTGGAAAGTCACAGTGTTATACCAAATACTGAAATGCAAAATCAGAATTCTCTTTATTCATTTTTTTTTAATAAAGTGGAAAGTCCCAGTGGTAACGGTGAATAAGAAATATTAAAGTATAAAGTCAGAAAAGTTGGATTTAAAAATAATAATATGTAAGGACCCTAAAATAATTGATTGTATGAAGTCTGTTTTAAACGAAAACTTTGTCAGTCGGGAATCTTGCATGGACATTTTATGACTGTGGCTGTTTTATTGCGAGAATTGCAGTTTGCTACAGGTTATCAAGTAAAGCGTGAGTTGCATCATTTCCAGTGTCAGTTCATTATAAAATGTTTTGTTTTTTCCAGACATTTTCCGGATTTTGTTTGGGATGAGATGGATAATTAGAGTCAATAGGCTGGGTTTCATTGAAATGTTAGCTTATTTATTCATACCAGCAGAAATGTAAATGGCACAAACATCTTGCCATGTGCTGTCACTCAACAGCTGAAGAAAAAAAGTGCTTGTGAAAAAGTGATCTGTTTTCACTGGAAATCCAAAGGTAGCTGAATTTCTAGCTGAAGTAATGGAGGAATTAAGGGCGCACAGGTAGTCCTTGACTTACAAGTTTATTTAGTGACCGTTCAAAGTTACAACGGCACTGAAAAAAGTGACATGCCCACACTCACAACATCCCCGCAGACGAGTGATTTACATTCAGATGCTTGACAGCTGATCTGTATGTATGATGGTTGCAGTGTCCTCCGGGGTCATGCGATCCCCTTTTGTGAACTTCTGACAAACCAAGTCAGTGGGGAAGTCAGGTTCACTTAACAAATGTGTGTTACTAATTTAATAACTGCAGTGATTCACTTAACAAATGTGGCAAGAAAAATCGTAAAGTGGGACAGAACTCAACAAATTTCTCACTTTAGCAACATAAATTTTGGGCTCAATTGTGCTCATAAGTGGAGGACTACTTGTACTGTATTGCGGTGTTTCTCAACTTTTAAGATACATGGACTTCCAACTCCCAGAATTCCCCAACCAGCCCAGTGGCTGGGGAATTCTGGGAGTTGAAGTCGACTCATCTTAAAAGTTGCCAAGATTGAGAAATCGCTTTGTCTTTCTGAGCCAACCAAGAGAGATTTACACTGAGTTTTCTTCAGAGCTGTAATTAACAATTCTTAGGTACCGGTAGTTTGAAGGTAGCTTATAATTTCAGATCAGTGTTTTTCAAACTTGCCAATTTTAGGATATGTGGGCTTCAGTTCACCAGTCTTCCCCATCCAGCATGGGTCTCGCGCTGACATGAGTATCATGTCAAGGATTGGGCAGAAATAAGATTCTGATTTTCTCTGCAACATAAAGTTGAATGGTGTGGAGGAGCATTTGCCCTGTTGTGGGATTCAGTATTGTCGTATGGCACCTGGATTGGAATTTCAGCGTCTGTTTGGGGTAAGCATTAACTAGTGAACACAACCTGTGCTGTCTGAAGCCAGGAAATATCACCCTGTTTTTGTGGCTTTTGGTCATTCTAATTTCTTTAGCCAGATGAGGTGAGGATTCTGTTTGGAAATTACATCTGAAGGGCACCATGCTGGGAACGTTAACATTTGACTGGTCCTCTTTCAAGTCTGCACTGGAAAATCCCGCAGGAGTCATCCTGCAGATAAACTGCTGTCCTTGACCCTTAAAAGACCCTCAATTTTTTCTGCCACCATATTTTGGACAGACTGGACCACTGGTTTGAAGGGGGTCAAAGAAGCCATCCATCTATGTCAAAACTGAACAGCCCTCTCAATAGAGCGGGAGGGATACGACATCGGGTATCTCCAATCTACAACAGTCCTTTCAACAGTTCCAAGAAGGGCTCCACACCCATTTGCAGCACTCAGGTGACCCTAAGCTAAACCTCTGACTCAAAAGAATGCAAATGACCAGTTGTCTGCAAGGAGTGTAAATCTTATCATTCCCCACCATCAAGTCAGAGCTGAAGAAGCTTCTTGGATGAGAAGAGAAATGTTTTCAAAGAAAAAACAAAGTCCAGTTGCCTCTGGAAAAAAAGCACCTTGGGGACTGTTAGCTGAAATTCAGCCTTCCTTCATTGATGTGCTATGGGTCTACAAGTAGTCCAATTAACAGCCATTCATTTAGTGACAGTGAAGTTACAATGGCATTGAAAGAAGTGACTGATAACCAGTTTCCACACTTAACTACCATTGATAATAATAAAAACTTTGATAGTAATCAAAACTTCAGGTTCTTGGCAACTGGCATAACAGTTGCGTTGTCACGGAGTCATGTGATCGCTATTTGTAACCATTCCCAGCTGGCTTCCAACAAGCAATGGAAACCAGATTCACTTAACTGCAGTGATTCGCTTAACAAGACCATAAAGTGGGGTAACCCTTAACTGCCTTACTTAGGAACCAAAATTTTGGCCTCAATTGTGGTCGTAAGTTGAGGACTATCTGTATTCTGAAATCCCAGTCACATGGTCCAAGCCATGTTGGTTGCCAATCTAGGAAGTGCCATTTCAAACTACCTGGAGGACATTAGGGGAACCTATTTCAAAGCTTTTAAGGCCAGGATGTCACAAACTTAAATTTCATTGAGGGCCGCATCAGGGTTGTGTTTGACCTCGGGGCAGGGGTGCGTGGTGGACATGGCCAGGGTGGGCGTAGCCAGATCAAAGTCATTCCTGTTGGGGACACCTGTGGTAGCCCAAGCGCTCTGCCAGTGAAAACAGGCTCCTGAGCTGCGTTTTGCTCACCAGTCAGTGGAAAAACCTCTTCATGGAACTGGTCCCTTGGAGCCCAAAAAGTTGGGGGCTGCTGCTCTGGAGAATGCTTGGATGCAGGATATTCCTACAATTTAAAACTGATTTAAAATGTCACTTTGAAAGGTGGGATAACCATAGCATAACATGTATGTTAATTGTGAGTGCTTCATTGCTGGATGCCCTTAAGAAAAGATCAGACAACAATTTGCCCAGAAGGATATAAGGACTCCTGCCTCCTGTCCAGAGGGCTGGACTCCAAGCCCTATATTCTGTGTGTTCTATAATGCACAGGATTATAGAAGACCTCCAAGCCCTATATTCTGTGGTTCTATAATGCACAGGATTTTTAGAGCAACAATAAAGTCTGAGAAATACCTGTTAAGATTGTCAGATGATGCCACCTCCTTTTTTTTTTCAATTGGTTCTCCATGTTTGATCATTCTACAGCAGATTAATGCTGATGCCTACAAACACTGATGCAAAAAAATGTAAATTTTGATTTGTAAACTGATCAGTAATATATGCGTGCCTATTCCCTTATGTATTTGTGCACATGTTTTTGTATATATGAGGGACTCTGTTCCCTGTAGAAACAACTGGAGCCTGTGACAGTGGAAGGAGAGACCTTTTCACAGATGGCACATCACTGCAGAATAATTTCTTCACATATCATTTCTCTTACATTACTGCCAAGGAAAGATTATCCTGACCGCTCTTGTGGGCTTTAATAAATAATTTTATTTCTGCTTTACGGAAGGTTTTGCTTTGCTTTTATGGGATATATGTTATGCTTTGCCAAACAGGAACTCCCAAAAGATGCTTTTTCCAAAAAGGCAACTGGACTTTCTTCGTTTTTTCTTTGAAAATGTTTCATTTCTCATCCAAGAAACTTCTTCAGTTTCTTTTTGGATAAGAAGCAAAATGTTTTTGAAGAAAAAAGGAAGAAAGTCCATTTACCTTTTGGAAAAAGCACCTTTGGGGCAGCCATGACCTGGATGATTGAGAATTTCCGTAGGCACTTAAGGAACTGTTTTTTTATTCTTCCAGACCCCAAGAAATTTCAGCTGAAATGTACTAAGAAAAGGTCTTTAAAATATTTGTAAGTTAAGCAGAAAGAATGTAAATGAAAAGACTAAAGCACAAAAATACAGTGGTATCTTGATAGTCAACTGCTTTGGAAACTCATCATGTTTGGTACTCCATGCATTTTGACGTGATAATTTTGTCCCAGTATTCATCGTTCGTTTGGAACTCAGTGCACTTGACAAGCTAGAACTTGTCAATGTCAGCTGCTTTGTAACTCACCACATTATTCCTTATGGGAAAAAAATTGTTCGGTACTCATCATTTTTGGTACTCATTGCACCTCCTAGAACCAATTAATGATTAATACTGAGATACCACTGTATAGTAAACATTCCAGCAATACCTATAAAACTTGTATAAATTCTGTGTGAACTCTACAGTCTTTTCTAAAATTACTGCTCCGAACACTTCAGATTGTACCAATAGGATACTTCTCTATTATCTTGTTCCTTTCTATGCACGCTCACATTTCTGAAAGAATTGCTTAACCCTACCAGCTTTGACTCTGAAAGGACTTGTCCATAGCAGTACAGAAATCAAGAACTGCAGAATGGATACACCAAAACAAAGCAGTAAATATGCTTTGAATTAGTCAGGTGTTTTTTCTCTTGCTCCAAGAACAGATAGAATCCTCCCTTCAACATTCCCCATCCATCCATCCATCCATCCATCCATCCACTCACAGTTGCTACCTGCTCCACCACAGCAAATACTGTAATCTGAATCAAAATGAATCAAATCAAATTTTATTCGTCGCATTCACAGCCATATATGATACGAAATGTAGTGAAATGCGTGTAATGAACAATAACCCCCACCAGAAATGGGACATGGTAAGGAGACATTTAAGTTTTCCATAAAATCTTTGTACCTTTTACCCTTTAAAGAAAACTAGTTTCAGCACAGTGAGTTTTGTTGACTACTTGCTTCATCTAAGTAAGATACAAGTCCCAAAGGTGTTGTTTTTTTTAGGAGGCAACTGGACTTGTTTTTCCTTTTGAAAACATTTCGCTTCTCATCCAAGAAGCTTCTTCAGTTCTGACAGGACAGTGGGGAATGGATAGTCTTTAAAAAGAAAAAACAAGAAAGCTCAGTTGCCTCCTGAAAAAAAGAGCACCTTTGGGACAACCCTGACCTGCATGACTGAGAATATCTGAAAATCCATTAAGGATAGGACAGGATTCTTCCCTATACAGCAGTCTTTTTTTACAGATTACAGGAAACTCCATGTGTATTCCAACTAAGAACATCTTAGTTTTGGAGGTCATCCTGATGATATCCTAATATCAAATAGGAAGAAAGTGGGATGAGTTTAATGACCCTTGCACGGAAGCTGGAATTCAAGGCCCAAGCTAATAGAAGAAAAACTCTTGTAATTTATCACAGAGAGGTCACAATAATAGTACATTATATTAGAAAAACTGTTTGGGAAATGACCCTGTACAACAGGATTTATGTTGCGTTGCACTTGAAGACTAGCTAGAAATTTCAAGAACTTGAAAGCAAACTTGACTAATTGGGTTTGTCATGCTGGGTTAAAATTTGACTGGCTTGCATGTGCTTGAATTGGACCTACGCGCCAGGCAATTGTGTTAATTCAATAAGCCTGCATTCACTTAACCAAAAATTAGCTGGCAAACTGCCTGAAATGAATCTAACCAAGCAATCAGTATGTAAATGGAGCTTTCCAGGTGCTCTTTTAGAAACTTCCTAATTCTAAGAAATTAATAGAAATGAAGCAACCTAATAAAATCTCAGGAGCTACTTGTACAGTCCAATACAGGTAGTCCTTGATTTACGACCACAACTGAGCCCCAAATTTACATTGTTAAGTGAGACATTTGTTAAATGAGTTTTGCCCCATTTTACGATCGTTCTTGCCACAGTTCTCAAGTCGTTAAGTCAGTAGCATGGTTGTTAAGTGAATCGGGCTTCCCCATTGATTTTGCATGTCAGAAGTTTGCAAAAGGTGATCACATGACCTTGGGACACAGCAACGGTCATAAGTAGGAACCGGTTGCCAAGCATTTGAATTTTTGATCACAGGACCATGGGGCTGTTACAAAGCAGCAAGTGTGAAAAATGGTCCCAAGTCACTTTTTTTTCAGTGCCGTCGTAACTTGGAACTAAATGAACTGCTGTAAATCGAGGACTACCTGTATTACTAGCAGCCAAGTTCTTTTTCTGAGCTTTTTTAATCCAGATTAACTAGCCTGGAAACAAGAGATAGGATTTAAAGTAAAGTAAAGTGCCCACCTACCTAGAAAATGCTTTCCTGGTAGGTAGAGCAAGGGGCACAGATTTTGTCAGCCGTGAACAGATGAACTGAGGGGGGTGGGGTGGGTTTCACTAGACCTATTTCTTATTCCCACAAGGAGATTAATATGCTAGGTTTTAATGGCCCACTGCAATCGGAGACGCTGAGGGTCTACAAAAACTGGAGGGGGCCTCTAAGGGCAGGCAAGGAGTGAAGGAAAAGGTTGCCTGAATATCTTCACAAGACTGGGACATTCCGCACCTGTTGATTTTTCACCTGCCGCCCCGTCGGGCCCGCAGGAAGCCGAGGGGGCCATCTTGGCTCACCGCCAGAGGGCTCCGGCTCCAGCTTTTGCCCCCCTCACCCACAGCCGCCCGAGGCTATTGGCCGGTTAGCTGCCTGCTGGCCCAGACGGGGGCTGCGCGGCACGGGAAGGGCGGCGTGAGGCTGCCTGGAGACGGGGCAAGCTCGCCCAGAGAAACCCGGGACGGAGGGGGTCAAGGCTCCCTGGCCGTCTTTTGGGGAGCGGCGGCAGCCCGGCTCCTTGATTTGGCGCCTTCGAGGTCCCAGGTGAGTGAAAGCGAGGAAACCCCGCGCCCGCGCAACCACCCAGGGTCCAGCGGGGAACAACCTCTCCCACGAAGCGGCAGCGGAGCCCTTCTCCCAAAACGCCCCGCTGCGAAAGAAAGGGGGCTTGAGGAAGCGAGAATGGGGTGTGTGTGTGAGGGGATATTTTGGACGGCGACGCTGCCTGAAGGGGTTGCGTTTGGAAAGCCTCTGGGCTGGGTTGGACGGGAGCGGAGGAGCTCTTCCCCGTCCTTAAGGCTTTCTGAAGGGGCCACAAGGCGCGCAATCAGCCTCGTGGCAGCAAACATTCGGGTTTTTTTTTCTTAAAAAAAAAAAACTTTTTGCCGCCGTTCCCTTCCCTTATCCGCCCGCATTGTAGCCCCACCCCCACCCCCCAAAAAAGGATAATTCTAATCCCAACACGGGACCCCAATTTGGTGGAGTGGTGAAGCATCAGGTAGAAACCAAGAGACAAAGTCAGCTGGGTGATCCTGAGCCCGTCCCCCTCTCTCAGCCCCTGGGAAGGTGGGAATGGCAAACCGCTTCTGAAAAAGTTCCCCCAAACAAACTTTTAACAGGGAGTCCCCAGTTCCCATCCAGGACAAATGGTTGTCCCGTCTGTTCTTGAAAACTTCCAGGGATGGAGCACCCAACAACTAAACACAGAACCAAGAGTTCATAGAATACTAACCAAGCATGTTGCTTTTTTGCCCAACCATTAAGTCACAGATTGAGCAGTACAATGACCAGAATTGGGGCTGGACTAGAAGACCTCCAAGGTCCCTTCTCGCCCTGTGATTCTGTGGCTTGTATAGGCAGTCTCTGAGAATCAGACACAACAGTTAGACTTGTAGAATAACTTTATTGTCACTTTGAATGTACACGAATCGGCATACATCCTGTGGAGCCTGTGACACGTTTGGCAAATAAGGCATGGGTTAACAGAGAACAGCTGGAGAAATAACAATTCTGAATGTTTTCCTTATTATGTTCAACAGGCTTTAAAATATACAAGTGACTGGCTTCGGGATCAGCCCAAATTCGTGGAGGAAAGATGGCTGTTGTAGATGTGGCTCTGGTAAGAGATGGAGAGATGGGGAAGAAGGAGCTTGTAGTGGGGTGGGTGAGGAAAAGGGTTTGAGCTGGGTGTTGAGCTATGGGGGGGGGGGATTCAATTGGGCTAGTAGATCTGGGAGTGAAAATCTTGACAAAAAGGTTCATACAAAATAGTATTTATGCATATTAAAGATTAAATGGCTTGGTTATGTTCATTTTGGTTAGTTTTAGGCTTTGTGTGTTCCTCTGTTTCCAAGTAGTGGTATGAGCAGCATCTATCCCGTGCACCTAAAATCACTTACCAAAGGTTATCTTCTTTCCTTGAAAGATGAACGTGCTAAAACAAGCAAACATTTGTTGTTTGTTGCAGGTATTTGGATCATTTCCAATAACGCCTGGATTCTCTGCAAATGCTAAGCCACATTGTATATGCCTCGCTTGTGGCAGATTGTGTAAATTGGCCTTTGTGACTACTGTGACATAGTTAAATTGTAGTTAAGCTATTTGTAGCTATTTGTATTTGCTATTTGATTCAGGCAACTATTGTGAAGGGAATCTTGTTTTATCTGCTCCATGGAAATAGTCAGTACTGAAGTAATATTCTTGCAGAGTTCTGTGCATCTATTTATTATGTAGTAATGCTTGAGGAAAACTTTTCTTAGCCAGTGGTGACTTATTCATCAACCCTAGCTACAGATATCATAAGTCAGTGCAAATTCTGTTGAGCACGCCATAATAAACACTCACGAAATTAGTTCCACCTGCTTACCTATCAAATGGATGAGAAATTTAAAGAATGAAGGTAGCTGTTCTATCTCCCAAGGTGCCATAACAGATATTTTCCCCTTGATTTAAGGATCACATTCAAATATTAAAATGGAATGTGACCTAGCTGGAATAAACTACCACAAATCTGAAAAACCCTTATGCTAATTTCTTGCAACCTGATACCATTCAAATGGTACAATCCCATAATCAAGCCAATTTGCAATAGGTTATTGAGCACAAACCTCTATAGTTCTAATAATCCAATTCCTACAAACTGAATGCACCTTAGATAGTATTCACATTTGTTAAAAAAAAAAGATACAGGATATTTCCTGATTTTTTTCTACGGTGTCTTGCTGTAATTTTATGATGCTATTTCCCCATTGTAAATGTGAACTTTCTGAGTGATGTTCTTTTATTTTGTTTTTAATACAGAGCATTCACTGTGTTAAAGAATAAATGAGGAGCAGATAAATAGCCTTAGTGATATCTTCTGTCTTTTAGGCATTGTAGCAGGACAGCCATGCTAGTCTTCATTAGCCAAAAACCAGAAGGACTTTGGCAGCATCTTTTCCAATCAAAACATTTTGTTAAAATTCATAAACTTTTGTGAGCTGCAGCATGCTTCATCAGGTAATTCTAATATATATTAATATTATTATTACAGTATATTAGTTACTATGAAAAGATACACCGGGATTCCTGATTTTCTTCTATGATTTAGAGCAAGTGTGCTTTTTAAAAGAGTTGTGAGTACTGAGTGGAAATCCTTCATATCTACATTGATGTAGGTGCAGGAATTCTTCAAGAAAAATATATCCCTTAAATTACTGGAAGGAACATCATTTTTGCTGCTTTTCTAGTTTAATTTTTCATTTTTTTGTGTGTGGAAATCCATTGGGAGGTCATATTTCTGAAGATTTACACAAACATCTGGTGCACAAAGTACTATGCAGCTGCCTTGGGCTCTTTAAAAGCATTTGTAAAAGATTAAGATATGCTTACTTGTATCTTCTTTAAATTAGATGCTGCTTTATATTGGGCCAGAATCCAGTAAACTGTAGTTTTTCATATTTAGATATATAATTGGGGAATCTCCCTTTTAGATTTCGGCCTATTATGCCCTCCTTAGCATACAGCATTTAAGAGTCTATGCATAAAAAAGGAGAGGATTTCCTTCCTGGGTGATTTCCTTTAAGCCCCAGGATATGTGGAGATTGCTCTGGAAGTTGTTTAAATCACTCTGTTTTCCCCCTTTAAAGATTGCCAGGTTTCAGTCTATGCAAGGTGACATTATTTCCATTCTCTCCAAAGGAGAACAAAGGCTTTTCTAAACATGCTTACCTGAACTGATACCAATAAAGGAGAATATTGGCAGCTCAGGGTTGAAATGGGGAGTCCTTGATGCTATCTTGCTTGTTTTCTTGCAGATGTTTCATTACCCAAACTAGGTAACATCAGCAGTGCTAATATTGTGCTAGGACTAGCACTGATGATGTTATCTAATTTGGATAATGAAACATCTGCAAGAAAACAAGCTCAGAGAGCACTTGAACAGAGTCCTTTGTGTTCAGGGAAGTTTACTCACAAGTAAAACTAGCTAGGGTTTCATCCTGAATGTATTTACAGCTTAGATGGGCAGGTAAACATCCTATGGGTGATTGCCAAGCTTACTACCAATCTGACCTTAAATATCTTTTAATATTAGTATTATTACAGTATATTAGTTACTCTTAAAACACACACAACAAACAAGGAGGAAATTGTCATATTGCAACGGCCCAACATTCCCAAAATGCCCCATAGGAATAGTATAGAGAATTGGTGAAGAGAGTTCAGACCTACTGGTGGGTGTGGGATCCATATCCGTTTTGTAAGAAGAAAATATTTCAGGAGCCATTCAGGGCATGCCTATCGCATCCTCTCAAAATCACAAACTAGTTCCCATCCCCCAAAGTTTGCCTATCCTTCCTTAAATCATATGATGCTTTTTCAGTTGGCCATTGCCTTTAATTACATAGATACACACAATACATGCTTGTTTCTTGCCACAAATTAATGTTGATATGGTAATTTATTGATGAATGTGAAAACTAATGAGAGCCAGTTTGGTCTAATGGTTAAGGCACCACACTAGAAACCAGGAGACCAAATTCTAGTCCCGCTTTAGGCAGGAGGACTTTTGGACAATCATACTCTCTCAGTCCAACCTACCTCACAGGGTTGTTGTTAGATAGATAGAAGTATGCTCTCAATGTACATAAAAGGAAAAGTACATTCACCTAGAATCATAAGATACAACACTTAATGATAGTCATAGGGCACAAATAAGCAATCAAACTATACTAGGAAACAATAATATAAATTGTAAGGATACAAGCAACAAAGTTATGGTCGTAAGTGGGAGGAGATAGATGATAGGAATGTAATACAAACTTATTACTATTAATAATTAGGGAATTATTTGTTCAGCAGAGTGATGGCATTTGGGAAAAAATCTGTTCTTATTTCTAGTTGTTCTGGTGTGCAGTGCCCTATAGCGTCATTTTGAAGATAGGAGTTGAAACAATTTGTGTCCAGGATGTGAGTGGTCCTTAAATATTTTCACAGCCCTCTTTTTGACTCGTAGGAAGTATGACTATTAAGTATGTTCACCAACTTGAGTCATTTATAAAATTAATAAGCCAGCATGTGCATAAATAAAAGGCTTATAATGGAGCATGATCCCACTCATACTTTGGTTTATAGTTTGAGGTGAAACTTATTCAACAAACCATGATTTAGAACCCATTGCACAGTGAGATGTGTGACCCCTGCACTAACTTTTGAGTGGCCGACATTTACGGTTTCCTAAAGAATAACTGATGTTCCTCATTTGATCCAAGGTTCCAGAAGCCTTTATGGAGGTGACTGTGTGTTCAAGTGATGTGCAGCACAAACATTCGGGTCGCCGACAGAAAACCACCTACAAGAATAGTGTGCAGAAGAACTACTGGACTGCAGCTGCCATAGGTAAGGTCTACAGAACGATAAATAGATGTGGTTGAGATCAATGAACCAATAGTACTAGCAGTGTTCATGTCCTAATGGAAAACTTTAAATGGTTATTATTTTAAAAGCTAGGAAGTCCTTGACTTACAATGGTTTATTTAGTGACCGCTTGAAGTTACGGCATTGAAAAAAGTGACTTATGACCGTTTTTCACACTTGGGACCATTGTACCATCCTCATGGTCACGTGATCAGAATTCAGGCACTTGAGAACTGACTCATATTTATGGTGGTTGCAGTGTCAAATGGAAATATGGGAAACTGACATATACTAAAGTAAACAATTCTCAGACTAGCTAGTCTATAGAATATATAGCTCATATAATTTGTTCTAGCAGTTATCTGCGATTCTTAAGGATTTCAGTTATTATTAGGGAGTAAAAAATAATAATCTGGAGAAGCCAGATACTGAACCTGGGAACATACAGTTAGTCTTTGACTTATAACCACAATTGAGCCCAACATTTCTGTTGTTAGCAAGATAGTTGTTAAGTGAATTTTGCCCCATTGTATTACCTCTTGTCACAGTTACCGTAAGTGAATCACCCCAGTTGTTAAGTTAGTAACGAGTCCCTTCTCGGGAGAGAGGCAGTTTATAAATTTAAATAAATAAATAAATAAATAAAGGCTGTTACGTGAATCTGATTTTCTCATTGACATTGCTTTTCAGAAGGTCACAAAAGGGGACCCTGAGATTCTGCAACAGTCATAAATACATGCAAGTTCCCAAGTCTCTGATTTTTCATCACGTGACCATGGGGATGTCGCAATTGTCATCAGTGTGAAAAGTGGCCATAAGTCAGCTTTTTCAGTGCTGTTGTACCCACGAATGGTTGTAAGTCAAAAACTGCCTGTACCAATATTCCATATAGAGTGTCGGAAATGCCAAAGGCCATTCATTGAGTACATGAATCACAACTTGTGCTGCACCAGCTCTCAGCCAATCCATCTGTTGTTTTTAATCCCCTGCAGGCCGAGTTCGTTGCCACCCCTCTGATCTTCTCTCCCGCTTGGATCGTGGAGAAGAAGCCTGGGTCCCACAAATCCAGAGCTCTGATGAAAGTGCAGATGAAGGCCCAATTAAGCCAACACTGAAGCAGTTACCAACAGGAGGGATGTGGTGGGATCGATACCGGAGTCCTGTGACATACCCCAGTTCAGAGTCTGCAAACTCAGGTTAGAACTGCTGCTGAAGGCATCTGGCTTAAAGGGCTAAGACACCTTGAAAATCTTGCCATTTTAAGAGACTAGTAGAAGAGTAGATTCTAGCAGCTCATTGTCTTGGATCACATATTATTCTTAAGTCACAGTGACACTTGGTTTAATGTTTTGACTTGGTGGGATGCATTAAACCAGCTATTGTGATTTGTAGGGATATGGCAGGGGTCTCCAGATGTGGCAACTTTAAGACTTGTGGACGTTAACTCCCAGCATGGCTGTCTGAGGAATTCTGGGAGTAGAAGTCCACAAATCTTAAAATTGCCAAGTTTGAAGACCCCTGGCACAGGGGAAGGGTGAACGGCAATTCAAGGTGTTGGTTCTCATCTTTAAAGCGCTCCATGGCTTGGGACCCGGGTACTTACGGGACCACCTGTTGC
>JAEANM010006986.1:0-18126 GCA_017656035.1 Myanophis thanlyinensis
GTCTCTCTCTCTCTCTCTTTAAGCTGGTCTAAATTTCTATCTCATCTTGGGAGTATGAGAGAGAGTTATAACACTTCATCATGCCTCACTGGGGACATTTCAAGATTGAAACTTCCAGGAAACCTGGGGGCAAGTAGACAATGTGTGGAGTGGGATCTAGTGGCTTTTGGGATTAGTGGTTTTAGTGTCACAGGAAGGCAACCTAATATTCTTCTTGCTGAATTGAAATTTTTAGATGTTTAAAACCTTTCTTTTCTTTCCTCAGATCATCTTTGAAGGTGTCCGTGGGACAGGTTCTGAGGGAGATATTGCCATTGATGATGTTACTCTGAAAAAAGGTGATTGTCCAAGAAAACCAATTGTCCCAAATAAAGGTAATTATACTTGGTGGATTGTATGCATCACTGCATTCCAAATTCAAAGAAAAAAATTGAGAAAACTATGTATATTAATCAACATGTATGTTTACATATAGTAATATACTTATCCATAATAAGAATATACTTACTCATAATCAGCTTATACTTGTTCATATCTCAACAGAGAGAAATAATAATTATTGGCTGCAATGTATCAAGCTCATTTAGTTTATTGTAATGTCCCAGATTAATGTCGATGGCCGACATGGTTCTTAACCACCTAGCTACAGAAAATAATGAAATGTTTATTATTCCTCAGTGTCTTCGATAAATTTGTTAGCAAATAAGGTGGAATCTTAGACTCTACAGACCCAGGAAAATAGTGATTGTAGCAATAGCCACAGAATACAAACAAAATAATATTATTCAGTAATAATAAGCATTAAAAAACTGTGATGATGGATGGATGATGAATCTATTGATTTTTATTATGTAGTCTGAGACAGAGATGTCTTCCAAAATTATAAATATATTTTCCCCTGGGTATATTTGTCTCAAATTTTCCCACCTACCCTATGCCAAGGGCAATAGAATCAGTATCAGAGAGAAGACTATTTTTCTCACTTTGAGAATTATCCTTGATCAATATATTTAGGAATATTTTAAGCAGAACATGATTAGATTCTTTTGTGAAGTTCTGCTTCATGGAGAAAAGGAAACTATGAACCGTCTATAATAATATGTGTGGATGTCCAAAATTAATCTTTGGCATTTCTAGTTTACTAAAATAAACAAGCAAATGAACAAAAAATAGGATCAGGTATCAAATGATAGGAAAGTGATCTTTCTGCATTAGATCCCAGAAAGTCTTTATTTGTTGAAATAGGCACTGTTGAGTGATGGAACAAATCACAGGATCGTTACTTTGGACGGGACGATCATATCCAACCTCTGCTCAGTGCAGGAATTTCAAATTAAACCATCTCAGAAAAGTGGCTGCCTAATTTCTGATGGAACATATCTGAAAACGGGCAGCTATCTCCCTTTCTGGATAATTGCTTCCACTGTCAAACGAAACTAAATGTTAAAAACTCTTTTTCTAATGTTTTACTGGAATCTGACTTCCTGTCAAATCTCAACCTTTATTTTATGTACTTCACTCTGTAATGAGAGAGGACAGATCCTGATGTTTCTCTATGTGACATCTTTTCAGGCATTTGAACAGTACAGCCACACACCCCTCCCAAATATCTTTTCTCAAGACAAACATGACATCCATTTTTCTTTATATGGCTTAGTTTCTAGTCCTCTGATCATCTTTCTTAGCCTCCACTGATCCTGCCCCACTGTTTCTGAATCCTTCTTAAAGTGTGGATATAGTACAGGTGTTATATGACCAAAGAAGAATACAGCTATTATCCAGCCTGTTATGAGGAAGCTTCCTACGTTAGTTCATTGACCATTGTCCTTGGACATTATTTTTTATATCTGTTATACTCTTCAAAGTATGGGTTTGTCTTTATACAAAACCTGAAAGAGAGACAAAATCTAAAAATATTTGTTTTATTTTGCATATCTACTATGGCGGAACATTGGTTATGGTAGAACAGTACAATAGCCTCTATAACACATTAATTTCTGAAACATTCAGCTTGCACAGTAAAACTAGACATTTAGGATTCGATGTGTCCTCTTATTTTCATGTGATTTCAGTTTTCAGTACAGGTAGTCCTTGACTTACAACAGTTCATTTAGTGACTGTTCAAAGTTATAACGGCACTGAAAAAAAAATGAATTATGACCGTCTTTAACACTTACGACCTTTGTAGCATCCCCATGATCAAAATTTAGATGCTTGGTGACTGACTCATACTTATGACCATTGCTGTGTCCCAAGATCATGTGACCTTTTGCGACCATATGACAAGCAAAGTCAACAGGGAAGCCAGATTCACATAACAACTGTCTTACTAACTTATCAATTGTGGTGATTCACTTAACAACTATGGTAAATTGGGCAAAACTCACTTAACAAATGTCTCACTTAACCACAGAAATTTTGGGCCCGATTGTGGTTGTAAGTTGAGGAGTATCTGTATATCCAATTCTTTTGTTTTGGTGGATATAATCTTGGAATTTTTGAGATAATCCTTTCATTCCACAGTCATTTGTTTTGCAAACCACTGATAATTTTCATGAGGTAACTTTTCTCCTTCTTTCCCTACAGCAGTTGCCCTTCCAGGAAATTCTGCTGTCACCCAACACATATCTTCTCTCTGCGGGCCGCTACTTTTCTTTCTTTACGTGCTGCTCAGATGATAGCAGTGAATGCTCCTGTTGTCTGAGACATTCCTCCTCCTTTCCTACTTGGTCACCCTCTGCTCCTGTATCTCCCCCTCCTCACTGGCACACCAAAGTGTCCATATGTTACCAAAGACTAACATGCATGACTACGCAAAAGGGATCCAGCTAAGAACCTAAGGGATTCCTGGAGGAAGTCATACTGTCTAAAAACAAAATATATATAAATAAAGAAGAGACAAAAACAAACAAATGAAAGAAAGAGGGAGGAAGCAATGGAAAGAAGAAATGGAAGCAAAGAATAAAAGGCAGTGCTGAGGATGAAAATGGTGTTTATAAGGATCAGTGGAATGGGGGAAGGCATGTTCCTTTAAGAACAGTGGACAAGACTTCCTCAGGGAAGTAGGAACTTTTGTTTAAAACAAAAACAAAATATATTAAAGCACAAATTTCTACCAGAACTGTTACCTTCTTGGCTGCAGAACCACAATTTAGAAGACATTTTAGCATACACAGTGCCATCCTTTGGAATCTCTGTGTTAAGACTTCTCCCTTACCGGTTTTGCCTACAACCTATCTACTGCAGCACCACCTCATACTTCTCCCACTCATCTCTGGTGACCACAGAACCTTGTCCTCATTTGCATGTACTTCTGAGTCTTCATATGCGTTTTTAAGACTCTCATGTATTTACTCGTCCATCTATAAATTTGCCTTGATCCATCCATCCCCAACTTCAGCTCAGCAAAGTAAAGAGATAGACCTCTTGTGGATTATGGAGATGAATGGAGAAATCTAGGGCAAACATAAGCTGCAGGTTCAGCTGTTGACATCCTTCACCTACCCATCTCTTTTCTCCTTTTTCAGGCTGCTCACTTCTCTCCTTTAGTTCTTATTTTTTTCTACCATCCCAGAGACAGATTGTCAATACAGCACAGAGACTAAAAGAAAAGGCTTCTTGAGGACCAAAGTAAAGAAGCTGAGTAGTGACACTGCAGTCAGTTACTATCAAAGCATGAGCTTCAGAAGCCTTAAGGCAAGGATTTCCTCCACATTTTGTTGTTGTTGTCATTGCTGCTGCTGCTAATTTATCTATTTCCTTTTAGTCATTCAGTACTTACAGCCTCACTTCCTTTTTTAACTATAAAGGGAGTCATACAGATGCACCCTTATAACATCTGAAATTGCAATATTTCCTTGTCTGTTGTAGTACCTATTCTTGGCATATTATTAATCAAAGATGCTGATACCATGGTGCTTGATTTGCTGTTGAAAGATTGGGTAGCTGTATTGCAGCTGCACAATGAGGGGATAGACAAATGGAAGCAGAAAATAAAACTGTCCCTACCTAAAGGAACCAGGATAGACAAGCTGTTGTAGTTTTGAAGATGAATATACAGGTAGTCTTTGTTTAGTGATCACAATTGTGATTGGCAACTTGGTTATTAAGCAAGTAAAATCAAGTAAAACTGAGTAAAATCGCAACTGTGCCTATAAACTGACACCAGTTTTGCTTTGCTTTACAGACCTTTGAAGGTCAAAAATGTGAGGATGGGTCACAAAGGTATTGTTGTAATTGCAGACAGTTGCTTCATGAGACAGTCATTAAACAAAGACTATCTGTACTTAGATTTCATTCAGTGCAGAAAGACAGAGAGAGAAAAAAATCACTGTTTTCAGGGACACCATATTACCACTGTGAAAGAAATGTTTTCTCAGGAAAACCAACTTGTACTTGGTAATCCTGAGCCTGCAAAATCATTAAAGCCAACTTTAAATCATTATATGAAGAAGAACCAGTCTACCTAATAGGGAGACATTATTACAACAATGACATACTTTGCATACATCTTAATGAGTCCCTAAGACTTCAGGCAGCATAAGCTTTTCCTCCATCCACAGTCTTCCACACCAAGTTTCTACCAGACACACCGGATTACAGTTCTCATAATCTTCAGATTTTGAGTCCAACTTGCTTTGAGAACGTTAGGCTGGGGAAGTTGATCTAGTTGTTCAAATACATGCTAAATGCTGCTTCCAACTGCTTCAAAACTGTCAATAAAAACATGATAGCTTTTTGTTTGGAAACAATATATATATATAATATATATTACAATTCTACTAGCCTGAACATTTTGTTAGTCCTACAGTGGACTGGCAAATGGTAGAAGAGAGTAAGTAATGTGATGGGGGAATGTCTGGTGATGTTTCTGTAGTCCTGTGTTCTCTGGGTTTACAAATGTACTAATAGGATGAAGGATAATTAATGCTAACCTAGATTCTGATTTGTATAAAGTTCTTATTTAATTTTGACCTGATTACACACTTTCTTTCTCATAGAAGGCACAGGTGAGTTTACCATTTCCACCAGCCCAGAGATAGAAAGTTTTGATTATTCATTGCAAAAAGCTATCTATGAAAGAATTATGTTCTACTTATCTCTTGCTAAAAGGAAAATAGTAGAGAGTGGATTGCAAATGTGGCTTCCCTTAACAATAACCTCCAAAATCCTTTCCATGATTGGTATTGATGTTTCCCTCTAAAAGATAGAAATGCCCTCAACCTTCCTTCAGTTTTCAGCTTGCTGAAGCCATTGAGGTCAAGTACTGTAGATGTTCTCTTTATCAAACAGGTAAACATTAACTTCCACTGACTGTCAACAGAGTTAGGGAACCAGGACGCCCAACCTGACCACTGGGAAACTCATCACGAGTAACACGGTACAGAGATCTCCCCAGCCTCAACTTCCAAAATTAGCCTAGCCTACCAATCCCACCATCTCCCCAAGTTTCCTGCAGGTTTATGAACCTAGGCTTAGAACAATAGACCATTTGTAATGGAAAAGTTCCATTGAGTCTGTGATCTGACAAAAATGAATTGTATCTATATAATGTGATGTTCTCTGTATCTGAGCATTAACCGTGCTGCAAAAATCATTCCCGTTTGGTCTCTAAAAGAGAATGAACTTCTAAAAGAGAAGAATGCAACATAACTCTGGGCGCTGATTCTTATTTGGGGCCACCTGTGCACTCTCAGCAGTGAAGCAGCTCGGTGCAACCTTTACTCATTTTCCTGGGAGTATGTCTGTTTACTCCCAGGAATGCAGCTCTGTAGGTCTGCATGAATAAAGGCCGTATCGTCTTTTAGTGTAAGCAAGCTAAAAATAATACCGAGTTGTGAGTTACTCTGAGAATTTAGAAAAGTTTACTGCAAAAGGGGACAGCTGGTGTTTGGAAGATTAGGAGTGAGAGATTGGGGAGGGAAATAATGAACAAAATGCAGATCCTGAGCTGATATCTTCCTTCTCTGTCCTATTTCTTCAGCAGCTTTCTGATTTAAGTGTCCATCTGTGTGAGAATTGTAAAGGACTAATGAAGTGCCTATTTTTGCAAAGGAGATACACAAAGTTATCTCTTGGAGGTATTCTATTTCTATCAATGAAATATCAGCCTTTTAATCATCAAGAAGTCTCAGGGAGCCTCATTTCCCAATACCCTTCTTGTTTTTATTGCTCTTTTCTTTCTCTGGCATGGAAGGAACAAGTTTCCTTAGTGAGGGTTGATGTTTCTGGTGTCTTGTCAGAAGCATAAAGGTTAAAAAATAAAAGGTTTCAAGTCATTGTCCAGATTGCCAAAGCAAGCCATGTAATGAACTGGCATAGTGATGAAGCTGCTTCACTTATGCAGGAAAAGGCCAACTGTGCATAAAACCCAATATTAGGATGAGAATTGCTCATATTGAGTCAGGCTGGCTAACTCAGCCCAGAAACTTCTCAGCAATTCAAGAAATATTCTCCAAACAGAGATACTTTGTTGTTGCTGTGCTGTTTTTTGCTAGTGTTTTTGCAGAAAAGGGGGGAAAACCTTTCAGAGCCACTTGAAGTAGTGGCTAACAGTTTGACACATTCTTTTTCTAGTTAGGAACTGGCTAACAAAAATGCAGGAGGCATTGAGATGATAAGAAAGATAGGCAGAAAATGCTCATGCTTTTCTGGTGAAATCTAGACAGCCACTAGATTGCAACAAAGGGCTGGCATTTTCTGCCTATTTTTCTGCCTATCTTCATGTCATCTCAGGGTCTTCTGGATTTCTGCAGCCCTAATTTAGAATATAATGCTGCATGAGAACAGGGTTTTGTCATGGCATAGCATTATTGTGCAAAGGTTTGAGAAGGAAAGAAAGAGGATAGTCCCATTGACCAAAACATTTTGAATACCTCCTCCTTAAAGGTAATCCCATCAGAAATAAGACATCTGCTTTACCTGAAAACTAGTGACACCCTTCTTCAGGTTTGCAGAGGAAAATTGTATCTCAAGAAAGCATGGGAGGTACCATCTCAGATCTAATTGAATATTTCAGTGTAGACCTCAAAAAAGCTTATGAATCAAATTATTTGTAAATAATCTATTTGTTTATTGTTTATAGATCAATGTCTTCAGATATTCTGTTATTTTGTCTGTGTATATGGATAAATATATATATGCAGGTCTAGGTGTGTTGGGGTCTTTTCCCGTGTAAAGTTGAGAGTATCTACGCGACATTTCCGTGAGGTCCCACTCACCATTCTCAGGCTGGTGCTTTCGGCTTCGTGATACTGCTCGCACTGGCACAAAGCTGAAAGCACCAGCCTGAGGATGGCGAGTGGGACCTCGCCGAAATGTCATGAAGATACTCTCAATCTTACATGGGAAAAGACCCCAACACACCTAGACCTGCATACCTGTACCTGTGAAAATCTATATATATACATACATACATACACACATGGATGCATAAAACTTAAACACACATTCATATTGATCTATTGGAATGGTACAAATGGACCAGGGCTGTCAAACTCATGGGCCAGATGTGTCACATGCTAGCCCCACCCCTGCCCAGTTTAGCGAAGGGAGAAAAAGTCTCGTGATTCCACCATGATGCCACAAGTTTGATACCCCTGATCTAGACATATAACTGCTGTATATCTAGGCAATGTGTAGATATATATCTTAAAGCTCTCTTAAAGGAAGTCTGCAGTTGTATTATTTAATAACCCTTCACTATTGTGATACAGTTATTCCATAAGACACTATTTTCTCAAAGTAAGATGCATCACTGCTTCTCAGCAATGACTGAAGAAAATGATTGTAAATAACAGATCCATCCATCACAAAAATATCATAGAAACCTACTTATGCTGCTGTTTTCACTGAGAACATACATTGGAGAAGACAAGACTATAACCCAATTAAATAGAGCATATGTGATATAGGTTAAGGTACATACATTGCATTATAGTGGCATTCCCACAACATGCTAAATTAATCCATTTTATGGATTTGTACAACAATCGAAACAAAGGTCCCAAGTTTACATGCTATATTATGACACATACAAAAAAAAAACATGTTGCTTGCCTGACCCTATTAAATATGTTGTGTGAACACAATCTTATACGTATGATAGTAACCCACAGCATATGCTCCAAAAAGTCAATTCATGAAGATCCATTAGTTCCCTTCAATGCAGACAGTTAAATCTATTCAAGTGCAGAGAATAATTACAAAATATCACTATATCTATTTTTTTTTCCTTGTGAGGTATCAAGAACATGTTGAATGGAGGTGGATGGAACATTCATGGACAGAGAAAAAAATTATTTGGCTATTATTTACCATTTATTACTCATTCCATTAAATTGTTCGGGTTGGGGAAATGTATTCTAACCAGAATCAGACTCCCTAACACAGGCAGAAAACTAATACAAAATATAAAACTAATCAAAAGAGCACATGAGATTTGTCTAAACATTGCTTGTGAACTGCCTAGGATTATGCTGCATCAGATGGGCAAGCTCTACAAATCCTTTAAATAAATAAATGTCCACTGGAAAAATCATAAGAAATCCTGATAACATTTCTGAAGGTAAGACTGAATCAAATATAGAGCAAAATGTAGATTATTATCGTAATCCTGTGCATTTTTACTCACAAATAAGTTATTTCAAATTCAGTGGGTTTTATTCTAGTTCAATGACGTAGGAATTGCAACTTGAAAATATGGTGCTTATGGTGCATAAATAACATGGAAAGGGAATATTTAAAAATGTATGGATGCCATTATTCCTGAAATAGTCCAAATGGGAGAACTACTTTCCAGTCTTACATCTAGTGCTATATAACACTGTAAGTGAAATTACCTAATGTAGACAGTGCGGTCTGATCATGTTGTAAAAGAACTGGAGTGGCAATGTACCTTATATACAAGCAAAAAGTTTTGATCCAAGACTGGAATTACTGCACTGGTATTAACCAATATCTGAGAAAAAGAATGTCTATTCCCTTAGCCTTTTCCAGCCTGGTTCCTTTGACTCTTCTGTCAGTGACTTCTGGGGGGCTGTAGTCCTAATACATCTGGAGCATAATAGGTTAGAGAAGCTAGCATTTATAAGAGAAGTATTAAAAACTACCCTATCATTGCTTAAGCTTCCCAATGGGATATTTAACCTATTGAGATGATGACAATGATGATGACAGTGATGAAGATGATGATCCTAAAAGAAAAAAATATTAAAATATTCTTATGGAATTGGCTTTTGCTTCTGCCAACATTTCTCTTCTCCACTAAGCTCTGGTTTTAAGCAGCTTGATTCTTCTTATCTTTGAAGCCCTCTGCACAGACCGCTTCTCAGCTCCCACATGCACAGCACATGCTTCAGCTAAGGTCAGCACTCGCATTCTTCATGCAGGAGCTGCCAATCTTTGAAGTGCTGTCTTAATTTTCTGTGTTTTTCATTTGCCCTGACTGACCTTGGATGATGCTTAATAAATGAGCAAGACATTTACTGAGAAAGATTGCCCATAGTGCCTTGAAAAATTGCATTTTAATGAGGACCAATTTATACTCCATAGTAATAAACTGCAGTCTAGAGACAGTGGTTATCACTGGACTGTCAACATTAGGCTGCTTGGCATCCTTAGAGGAAGGCAAGCATGTTTGAGTAGTCTTCAGCTTTACATTAAAACTTCATCTAATCAAGAGTTTTCCAATGATCACAGCTGGATCATGAGAGGCTACTGCATGTAGCCCTTCTCCTGATTCACTGTAATATGGGCTACAATAACAGCAAAATGAAATGGAAATTTAGCAGTAAGGATTGGGGCTGAACGATTCTTGATCTCAGTATCTTTTGAAAAGAACAATTTTCCCCTGGGCAGAAAGGCAAAACAACAATCAGATATAGAATAGAATAGAATAGAATAGAATAGAATAACAGAGTTGGAAAGAACCTTTGAGTGTTCTAATCCAACCCCCTGCTTAGGCAGGAAACTCTATACCATTTCAGACAAATGGTTGTCCAGATTCTTCTTAAAAACTTCTAGTACTGGAGCATTTACAGCTTATGGAAGCAAGTTGTTCCACTGATTAATTGTTCTGTAAGGAAATTTCTCCTTAGTTCTAAGTTGCTTCTCTCTGATTAGTTTCCACCCATTGCTTCTTGTCCTACCCTGAGGTGCTTTGGAGAATAGCTTGAATCAATTTTCTTTATGGCAGCTCCTGAGATATTGGAATGCTGCTATCATATCACTCCTAGTCCTTTTCATCAGACTAAATATATCCAATTCTAGCAACCATTTTTTATATGTTTTAGCCTCGGGTCACCTAATCTTCTTTGTTGTTCTTCTCTGCACTCTTTCTAGAGCCTCAACATCTTTTTTACCTCGTGGTGACCAAAACTGGATGCAGTATTCCAAGTGTGGCCTTACCAAGGCATTATGAAGTAGCATTAACACTTCACCTGATCTTGATTCTGTCCCTCTGTTTATGCAGCCTAGAACTATGTTGGCTTTTTTGGCAGCTGCAGCACACTGCTGGCTCATATTTAAGTGATTGTCCACTATAAGACAAGATTCCAAATGTTTGCTAGATGATTTGATGAGCCTATTGAAAGAGATTATCACTATGTGCCCATCTAGAACCTTCATTTTAATCAACCATCATCTCTTTTTGCTTTTTTGTTGGGTTTTACTATAGTCAGGACCAGCACACTGATTAGACCCAAAAGTTAACAATCTTGTATCACATTGTTAAGATGCCATATTCAAGTGAAACAAGTTGTTTCATCCTCTTCTTTGGAAGCTCTGACTACAGTTTATTTATACCCATAATCTGTTAAATGTACAAGTCTGTAAAACTTTCAGGCAAAAGCATCCCAGTTTAATTTTTTACAAAGCCATATGTCGATGGTGGCGAACCTATGGCATGCGTGCCAGAGGCGGCACGCAGAGCCCTCTCTGTCGCCCCAGCTCAGCTTCACCATGTTTCTCTGTGGCATTTCTCACTGTCATTTGCAGGGAAATAGCAGTTTCCCTGCAAATGACAAAACAGAAGCTCGCGAAAGAAAAAGATTGTGCCTCTTGCAGAGCTGCCAATATTGGGATGCCCCGCCTCCTGCCGGCCAGCTGGTGTTCAGGTCTCCAGTGAGCATGTTTGTTTGCAGTTTGGGCACTTGGTGTCTAAAACGTTTGCCATCACTGCACTATGTTATTCTCCCCAAAATCTATATTAAAATAAGTGCAAATAAGATGTAGTAGAATATCTTCCTGTCCCCCTTCCATATCTGTTAGTGACATTTGATAGTTCAATCATTTATTTTCCTATTTATTAGATAACCTCTTTCCACATTTTAGCCAACCCAATATAAACAGAGTTCTTATGCCCCTCAGTCCTGTATTATATGCCAGTGAATTAAATCGTACCATAAACACAAATGTGCTAGGTTCATACAGTTTAGGAACCTGTCTTAGGCATTGTCCTGTGGACTGACCTTTTATCATGTAGAGCATTAGAAGGAATGACCTTTGAATCTTAATGTCATTCTCTAAAACAACAATGCAAGAGAAATGAATGTTTTTCAAGAGACTTACCATTTGTGAGTTTAATCACTGAAATTGGGCAGAGTGAGGTGACTCACTTTAGCAAGAGAATTGGGAGTAATGTTATCCATTCTTTATCCTATGTTTGGAAAATTTGCCATTGATTCCCTTAGAATCAGAATTGGTCTAGAATTTCTATATAGCTAGTAAATCGTGCAGGGTTTATTTCTTACAAGCAAAGAGACCCAATAAAAACTTGAGAATACGTACATGAACAATTTCACTTTTCCAGGAAATATTTCTCCCTAATTACTGAATTCAGTTACTATAGCTTGTCACACAACTTTTAATAACACAGTTGAAAGGGCTGCGTTTATAGCTAGAAGCTGAACTAGTCTACCAGAAAAATCCCCACTGTTGTGAAACATTTTCTTGTTGCTTATACATTCAGTTCATAAACATGGATGGTGTTACATGTGCATGCTTACATTTACTGAGAACTTTAGTTGGATGGGCTGTTAAATTGTAGCAAACATGGATGCTGTCTCATAAGTCTAGGCAGTAACACAAAATATAATGGGAAAAATCTCAAAACTCAATAAATTAATATTTTTATGCCCATGCCTACAAAATAGCTGGTTTCAAGTATCTGATCTATTAAATGTTGACCAGCAGAGCAGAGACTTTCTGCTTTTTACTATTTACTATTTTAGATTGGAGAAGAACATCTCACAAACATGACACTCCATTAATGTAGCCGAAAGTTAGGAGGTAAATAATTTCATATATTGATCCAAGCAGTTGTTAATGTTAGATTAACATTAGTTAATGACAGAAAGATTCAGAGCTTGCATTTTCAGCAAAGATGTAAAAACCCCCCTTTAATCTTCTTCTACAGTGTTGATTTGATGAACAATGTAGGCAACAAAGAGACTGAGAGAAAAGAGTGCCCATATACAGTATGTTTCTGGAAGCAAAACTGTTATACAACTTTATTCTGCCTTTTTCAGACTCCAAAGCCAAAGCAGAAATTGACTTATGGCTATGCTCAGTAAAGATGTGTGGAATTCTACTGAGAGTTGGTTGATTCACTGAAATCAACTACAGGAATTGTTTGTCAGTTTTTCCTTAGATAGCCATCAACATTCCTAGATAGCACTGAAGTCCTATCAATTAGAGCAGTGGCCCCCAGCCTTTTGGGCACCAGGGACCGGTTCCATGGAGAAAGGTTTTTCCATGGACCAGAGGGGTTTGTGATTTTGTGTGCTACTTGCATCCTGGGGCTTTGCTTGTTTGCGTGGCCTGGTTGCTAGTATGCCATGTCCCGGTGCCAGTCCATGGATCGGAGGGTGGGGACACCTAAATTAGAGGGTGAATAATGTTTAGTTCAGTCACGAGCTAACCTAGTTGCCTAAGAGTTGACAATTATTAGAATTATATCAGTCAAATACTATTTAGTTTACGACATTGAGACTTAAACCATAATGTATTCTTTCAAGCCATCTTCAAGTGGAGCTCGTCTCATGAATATATCCATGTAGTTTTCTTGCAATAGTACAGAAGTGGTTTCCCACTGCTTTATCTAGCATGCTCTTTCAATGTTCACTTCTAACCTATAGCTCAGAAATTTTCTGGTTGCCCTCCACCAAAATACTAAACAATTCAACTCTGAGTTTCTGCAGATTAGTCAAAGTTGATTAGGTGATGCCAACTCCATCAAATATTAGTCAAAACTGAGGGAAATGTTTTCCTTTTAATAATTCATCCTGAGGGAACAAAAAGAGGTTTGTTGGTTTTTTTGTTATTTGCAGTGTACACAAGGAACCCTTGTTTAAGCTAATTTTTGTGCAGACTGTATTGTGTGCCGCACATGTCAACATGGTGGTTTTCATTCTTGTGCACCTTCCATTGTATCATATTTTCATAAATCTGGGCGTACATTACTCAGGGACTATCTGTAGTATAAATGGCTTTTCTAGTCCCATGGGGCTTAAGCACCAGAAATCATGTAGCTGTAATTCACCTTGGTGGAAGTAATTTTCTTGTTTCCAAATGTAAAATTATGCAGAAAATTTCACTGAGTGTATATATAGCTAACTATTTCTCTTTTTTTTTTAATTTCATCCTTTGAATTTACAGTTGTTCAGAATACTTGATTTTGTGCATTTTATGTATGGGGCTTATTATAGTATAAGTCAGTTGCTTTATGTTCGTTTTATATAAGCTTTGTGTGTTCAAAAATGTCCTCAAAGTTATAACATGGATGTTTCACTTTGGTGAATCCAACTGCTGCTTTTTTAGTTCATTATTTATCTCAATTCTGGTGCTTAGATGGCTCAAATCACATTTAAGCCCTGTGTTTTAACATGTGTGTAAATGTTGTTTCTGGAAACATTTAGCAATTTTGCTGTTGAGAAGTTTTGGGGAAAGCCAGTCAATGCAACATGCTATAAATTAGATAAGTCATAAGATATTGGGTATGATGTGTGTTTCCTTAAGCTCCATGTTTTAAAACACACGTTTTTTAAAGATTTAATATGGCTCTTCATAACTGAGCAAATAGAGAAGACATGTAAACAAAAGGCTCCATTGCCCCCTGCTGGCTGCATGCAGAACTGTTAAAACAGGCGTAACCTAGGAGTTCACCTCAGTGAAAAAACTACATATTATATCTAAACATATGTAAGAAAAAAATGTTGGGATTTATTTCTTTAGAGGGAAAAAAAACTTCACAGGGAATTTTTTTAAAGAAATAGAGGGCAACAGACAAATGGCATCAAGTAGAAAGTGGCTTATCTAAAACCATTTGAGAAAGAGTTGCAGTGGAAAACCAACAAGCCAACAAAGTTTTGACCACATTGCTTGCTTTGTTAGCTCAAAAACAGGCCCTTCTTAATTCCCATTAATTAAGAAATAAATCTGCTTTTGATGTATTCTTGCAGGTAATTTCAATCTCACTTACTTTAGATGATCGGTATTATTTATAATAGGGAAAACTGCTTTTACAGCACAGGAGGTTCTAAATCAGGAGTCTCCAACCTTGGCAACGTTATGACTTGTGGACTTCAACTCCCAGAATTCCTTAGCCAGCATACGCTGGCTGAGGAATTCTGGGAGTTGAAGTCCACAAGTCATAACGTTGCTAGGGTTGGAGACCCCTGTTCTAAATAACAGTTGTGAGGTCTCTTCATCAATAGGAAACCTCCAGATAGCAAGTGCAGGCAACAGCAGTAACCTGATCAGCTTTGGAGAACAAACCTTTGCATATGTGTGTGTATACACCAAAATTACTCAACCTCCATTTCCCAATCAAAGAATCAGTGAAACAAAAGTTCCAAGCACTACATAATTTTTTGTTCAAATCTGATAACTTATTTGTGAGGTAATATAAACTATGATTGGACAGGAAGGGAATCCAATTGTGATTGCTTTTGCTCTGCTAAAATGCTGATAGTTTAATATTAATATTATAGGTATATTGAATTATAGAATAGCTTCCACTAAATGCCCTCAGATAAAAATATTATATTGGGAGGTGTTGTGCTAAATTATGTGTACAAATGACAGCCTACATATATAGAAGCACTTGAAATTCATGTTTGCCATTAATCAGATTCTCAAACTAATTTTCAGTTTTGAATCTTGTGGTATACACATTGTGTCTAGATACTATATAAGCTGTATAAGATGGGGGCTCATTTTTGAAGTAGGAAAAAAAATACTAACATGAGTATTAGAAATCTCATAAAATAAAGTTGAAATATATAAGACCTCTTATGTAATTTATAACATTCAGATATATCTTTCTAAAGTCCATAGTGGGAATTGGAAAGCCAAACACATGTGAAATTGAATGTTTGTGTACTGATAAAGATAAGTCAGTATCTACACTATTTTTATTAGTAAAAATTACCTAAATTTACCTAAAGTAAAAAAAAAAAAAGCCTGGTACTTACATCATTGCATTTCCAAACCTCCTTTGGCCAAACAAGTTAGGATGGAACAACATGAGCATCTGCTAACTAACTTTTCTAGAGGCAAGCAGGATACAACTGATATTGTGTATTTCCCTTTTTCCACAAATTAATTGTCTGGGGAAGAGCAGAAAATGAAAAAAAGGTATTCCTCCTATTCCAATGCATCACTTCAAACCTTCTTAATATAGCTTATAATTTAAAAAGGATAACACTGAGGAGGGGTAATAATAGAATCATTGTTCTATAACCTGCTGTGTTTGGATTTCTACCTTGCCACAAGCTGTTTATAGTTGAGCTAAGTAATCCGTGTGCAAAAAATGTTAATAACATCTAAAATTGCCTTCTTTGAGAGAAATTTGTGTTACAAAATTGTACAAGATTAAAATAGTATCATTTTAAAAAAAAAAACTGCTGTACAGTTAAGAAGAGGATGATGGAACCTGCTTTCAACCCAGATTTATATTTACTTGTATTTACAGTTTACAATTGTTATTTTCTGATGTAAGAGGAAGCAGTTGGTTACTACAATGTGAAAAGCAGAATTGTTTTACATTCTGGTCTTCAAAGATAAATAATTAAGATCACATAATTAGTAGTTAACTAGAAATAGTTTGCTGTTTTGGTTAAGGGACCTGAAAGCCAGAGCCCATGAGTTGCTAGAAAAAGACTGTGGGTGAACAGAGGGAGCAAGCTGGTGTCTGGTGCTCTTCTCATTAAGATCATGAGAAGAAATTGGACAATTCTAGCTCCATTATCTGCCTGTAGTTTCATCTTCATTTTAGGCACCTTCTTTGCTTCTCATGAAGCTTATCATCATCATTGTCATCATCATCACCATCATCATGCAGAGATAGAAAGTATCTAATAATTAAAATAAAAGCACAGAATATGAAGGGACTAAAAGAATGTTTGAAACAAGGCGAGATGTTTTATAAGCTTCCCCATCGTACATACTCTGACCATTATTGTGTTCCCTGAAAATATCAACATGGACTATTTTATTCCAATAAAGCTGCAGTATTTGAAAGTTCATGTGTGTTTCTGCTGCTTCTCTCAACAAGTTAAAATTTAATATAGCAAACTACAAGAACCAATTATAAGGAACAGGATGACAAAGGAGACCTAAATGTATAACCAATGGTATAAGGAATTTTGAAGGATAGATCAGTTGTTTCTTCTCTCCCACACCCTGAACCTACAAGTACACATGCAATTCTTTGTTCATAAAAAAGATTGTCCACCACTGCATTCTAAGAATTGGTAATATCTTACATATTATATCTTACAATATCTCTTTATTGACCTGAAATCCATTTCTATGAATGATAACGAGTTCAAGAACTCACCTGGATGCTCCATTACACTGTTCTTTGCTTTCACCTATCCAGGTATGCATCATGTTCTTCTAGAATTTAGGCAGAATGAACGCCAAGACCATCTCCATTATATACAAGCTGCAAGAAACAGCTATCTCATTATCGTGTCAGCCCTTGATGAACAATGTTTATACAGTTCAATAAGACATATTCAGATAGTAATCAGGTTGTTTTAGAGTAAACATGCCGTTGTTTTTTTTACCATAGTGTTGTCACTATAATTCAGCCACCCCCATACTGATGGTTTCTAAAATTGCTCAGTCTACTGGAGTGGGCAGCTATAACAAACTTAAATGCCTATTATCTTTGCTAGAATATTGCCTGAAGATTATGGGAGTAATCAGGAGAGCACATAGTTAGGAAAAGCTGCTCTAATTTATTGCTTTCTTTCTAATAAACACTAATATCCATATTTTCTCCTATCAGGCAGCTTACTTAATTTTGGCCTTTCTAAATGAAAATATATTTAAAGAATCAAGAAGGAACATCAAAAGTAAAACAATATGTTCCCAAGTTACCATATTTCAATAATTCTAAAATACAGTAGAAATATTCTAAATAATGATAGCAAGCTCATTTCCCTGAGGATGGAATCTTACTGGTTATAAAATTTGGCAGGCACTGGGAAATCTAGAGCTTGCTGAACTTGTAGATGAAGACAGGACATGTTCAACAGACCACAAAATATTGACTCTAGGTAAGACCTAGAGCCAAGATGAGGGAATGTTTACAGCATGCTGGACGAGAGCATGACTGACCAGAATGCTGAGTAGGAGCACATTGCACTGCAACATTTTGTTTGAGGTCCCATTTGCAACTGAAAGTTTAAAAGAGCAGTAAATAGGCTTCTACTTTAAAAAGTATCTTCAGGTAACAAGTCAAAAGGGATCAGATCAAACCATCACCAAAAGCAGAAGTTTGGACCAAAAAGTTTTATTTGGAGAAATATCTAATTGTCTCATGTGGTACCATTATAGAAAAGGCCTTGCATTCTTCTCAATAACAGAGAAACACAAACAAGGAAGGGAAGAAAACAGTTTTAAGATTCAAATGACTGGAAACAATTGTCAGATTTTAGCAAACGGTTTTCAAAATGACAGGGCTGTTTGATGCTGTATCAGTGGGTCAATTCATGGTTGCAAATGCCCATGTCAAGGAAACCTGAATTCCCATATCTCCAAGTATTCTTCAAAATCTAAACTCAATTTAAAAGAAGTTACAACAAAGCCAACTCTTTCTCCTCCCCCCATCTCTCT